>VYZU01024025.1:0-54153 GCA_013401355.1 Ceyx cyanopectus | reverse complement strand
TGTGTGTGAAGAGAAAATAATGAACTTTCTGGACACAGAGTGTAAGGTTTCTCCCATTACTTTATCCTCTCCTAATCTCCATCCCCCTCCAGCTTTCACCACCTGCCTCGATTACGTGCATGTCCTGAGTTCAAGCAGTCTTGGCAGGAGAGACAGCCCAAATGCCTCTTGTGTGTGACTTGAAGATCATTAAGGAAACTATAGGAAGATTAGGAAATGTGATGAGTTTTGATAACTAGAGGAAGCAGGTCATGTCCTGCTTTGACGGAGGTCTGCTTGGGAGTATGAAAGCAGCCTTTGCCACAGTTGAGACTCAGTTGGTCTTGGTGCTCTCCACTTTGGCTGAAGATGCTCTGGGAAGGCAGGATGAGGCTGGGAACCTTCTGGATCTTGCTAGTGCTCGTCCATGGATCAGCAGCCTGTGAGTTCAGGCCCCTGCCTTACAGCACCACGGGAATTGTCTGCAGGATGACCAAGCCAGCAGCGTTATTGCGTAAGTGTCTGCTGCACAGGGCTGTGTTTCCCCCCTCTTCATCAGGAGGCTAGTGATAGATCAGCCTGGGGGGGTGGTATTTCTTGCTTCTCCTGCTCTTGGGGAAACTGTCTAGTAGCTGGTGCATACCTGCCTGAGAGCATGGGTTAGAGCACGGGCACCTGAACAGAACAGGTACAACTTCTCAAGGAAGCAAGAAAATGGTCCCTATGCCCTCCCCTTGGACCAAAGCTTTAGTGTGTTCCTCATTGGGGGATGATGTGATGGAAGAGGAAACATGGGTTTGATTTCTAACCTCACTGGAATCTCATCTCTTCAGGTCAGGCTGAAGAAGGGGAGTAATGGGGATTTCTGCTGCTGTGGGTTTATTTGCAAGGATCTGGGGTCTTTGTGGGTGGAGAAGATTAATTAGTGCTCCTGAAAAGGTTGGGGATGGCTTTGTCCCATCACCTCTGGCAGTGGCACATGCAGAGAAGGGTGCTGGGTCCAACTAAGAAAAGGCATTTCTGGAAGGAAAAAATCCTCTACAAGCACATGTCTCAGGCCAAGGCTGGAATGGGCTGGATAATGTTAGGAAACTGGGTACAGAAACCTGAGTCTCAGAAGTTTTCCTGTGGAGACCCAACAGCTGAGGTGAGGTGTATGAAAGCTGGGCTTAATTCCTTAGGAACAGTCCCACTGGTGACTGTTGAGCTGCACACTCTGCTGTCCCCAGCTGCCATCAGGTGTTAAAGTTAGGTATTTAAAAAATATTATTTCTTTCTAATTTACTCTGATGTTATAATCAGTGCTTCTTTAATCTAATGGAAGTGCCTTGGATAAAACCCTTCTGTAGCACTTTAATCCAGGGTGTGGACCTGACTTTGCAATCAGGAGGGATGGCATTTTGGTATCTGCCCTTTTCTTCCCCCCACAGTGAATGAGGAGACAGCGCAGGTGATCCAGGCAGCGTTCAGAAACGCCAAGTTCCCAAATATCACTGGGGAAAGATCCATGCGGCTCCTTGGCAAGGTGTCCTATGGGCTGAGCAAGTGAGTGTCTCTGTGTCTCTGCCAGGGAAGGTGTGGGCTGACACGGAGGATTTTTTCCAGCAGTTCCCAAGGAACACAAAGATGCGGACAAGAGCAGAGGCATTTTCTGAACCATCCCTCAGACAAGTTACAGTACAGCAAGAGCTCCAGTGCAAACCCAAGAGGGATTTCCTGCTGTGGCTGACATGGGGCTCAGCAATAGCACTGCCCATCTTTGTGGCGCGTGGCTCTGTGTTTCCTGCTTGATCTCACTGAGCACAACTGGGGGAGCCACACACTGGGCTTAGCAGGGGCATCCTTGTTCCTGTGGGTGGCTTTGTGATTTGTAAGCTGGTGCTGGCACAGCTCCTTAGAGACCCAGTGTCCTCAGGAGCAAACCTGCCTCTCCCGGGCACAGCCCTGGGGCTGGGGACAAACTGGGTTCCTTTTGCTTCCAGCATCCAGGTCAATGACTTGTCCATAGAGCAAAGTGAGGTGGAGCTCAGGGAGGACGATGCCATCCACATTGACATTAAAAATGTGACTGCCACCTTCAAAGGGACCCTGACCTACGGCTATGCGGGGGCCTGGTTGTAAGTACATGAGGGCTGAGTGTTCCCAACTGCCCTATGAGCTTGGAGAGGGGTAAAAAGCAGGGCTTTGTGCCTATGTTGTCCTCAGGGGGTGGCAGGGATTTAAAGGCAGAGTATTCGGGCTGGATTTTGCACACTGCAGTGGAAGGATCCATGTGAGAGGTGTTATAAAACCCATCCCATGCCTGACACAGTTCAGAGAGAAGCTGCTCCCAGGGCAGGTTGCTAAACATCCTCTCTTCTGCTATTACAGTTTGCAACTTTTTCATTCGGTTGACTTTGAAATCAAGTCTTCCATTGACCTCCAGATAAACATTGAGCTGAGTAAGTAACAGCTGGGGATTGCCAGCTGCAGGGGGCTTTGTGGGCATGTGACCTCCAGAGCATCAGGACAGATGGGTTGGTGGGCAAAGAGCCTGGGCCAGCTCTGCTCAGCTTTGTGGGTGTCATGGCATCCTGAGGATGGAAGTGGGTCTCTGCTGCCCTGTGCACAGGGGTTAGGAGACAACATGGCTCTCAAAGACCTCATAGCTTTCATAGATCAAGCAGAGGAAGATATTAGGTCATTTCAGCAAAGTAATGCTGACTTACACCAACAGCAAGTGAAGAAGGGTCTGATCTTCTGGGCTCTCCTCAGGACAGGCTTTTCAGAATGACCTGAAAAAAACCCATGGGATGGTTCATGGAGTGAGCCCAGTGAAGGCTTTGGTGTGTGAGGTTTGAATGTTCTTAGAGTCTACTTTTTTATCTGTCTCCAGGTCAGGCCCAAGGTGTGCTCTGGGAAACAATGCCCCTTCCTCAGGAAGGTCAATAGACTTAGACTAGAAAGGGACAGAGGCAAATTACACTCCTCCACCTTCCACGAGAGATGAGGAACATGGGTTATTATATGTGCCTCAATATATATTATTGTGCCTCAAAATACATTTTCCTGGTAAGGTCCCAGGGGAAGCAGCACAAAGCTCTGAAAGGCTATTTCCAACCTTTTGTAGTATGGCTTCATTTTCTCCCTGCTTGTGGGTTGCAAGTACTACCCAGCTTCTCCTGGGTAATAGTAGGGGACAACTGAGGCCTTGACAATAGGAGCTAGCTGGTAGGTATCTAAATGAAGCATGAAAAAGGGTGCCTGGTATGCTAGTTTGGCTGGAGCTCTGAGCTGAAACTCTCCACCTGGGTGCAAGGTGGCCCCATCTGCTCTGACAGAAAGGGTCTTGAATCTTTTGGAAACGTCCCCTGGGAGATGTGGGGAGCTCAGGATGCCCATCCACAGCAATGCCCTGCTCTAGTGCAAAGTGCACTCATCCTGTTTGTCTCAGCAGCAAAGTAGCTATTTAGGAGCCCTCAACATAGGAAAGACATGGACCTGATGGAGCAGGTCCAGAGGAGGGCAACAAAGATGATCAGGGGGCTGAAACACCTCTCTTAGGAGGACAGGTTGAAGGAGCTGGGGTTCAGCCTGGAGAAGAGGAGGCTCCAGGGCGATCTTATAGCCACCTTCCAGTACCTGAAGGGGGCCTACAGAAAGGCTGGAGAGGGGCTGTTTACAAGGGCCTGTAGTGAAAGGACAAGAGGTAATGGGTTTAAATTAGAGTAGATTTAGACTAGATATCAGGAAGAAGTACTTTACCTTGAGGGTGGTGGATCAGTGGAATAGGCTCCCCAGGAGGCTCACCAGGGAGGTGGCTGAGGCACCATCCCTGGAGATATTCAAGGTAAGGTTGGACAAGGCTCTGAGCAGCCTGGTCTAGTTAAGGGTGTCCCTGCTCACTGCAGAGGGGCTGAACTAGATGACCTTTGGAGGTCCCTTCTGGCCCTAAACATTCTATGATTCTATTTTTTTTTTTTTCTTTCATCCCATTCAGTGTGCCAGAAGGAGCAAGTGGCTGCCGATGCCTCAGACTGCTACCTGACCTTCCACAAACTGACACTTCACCTCCAAGGAGATAAGGAGTGAGTCTGTCCCTCTTCAAAATCAGGCTTCATTTGTCCAGCTGCTGCTCCCTGAGCACTTCAGCCTGAGCATCACTCACCACAGGGTTTGATGGGTGGTTCTCAACTGTGGTCTCTGTCTTGTGCAGGCCAGGCTGGCTGAAGCAGCTCTTCACTGATTTCATCTCCTTCACTCTGAAGATTGTTCTCAAGAGCGAGGTAAGCTCAGCCACTGCCACATGGAGCAAGGGTTGGTTTGTGTGCTAAGAGCTGCTCTGCTCACGTATGCCCCCAAGATAACAGCAATATGCTTTTAGTGCTTGTGAAAAACAAAACAAAAAGAATCCACAAACCCCTCAGCTTGGATGAGGTGGGAGGTTGTGCTGACACTGGGATCTCTGAAGGTGCCAGACTGATCAACAGGTCTCCCCATGCAACCCAGATCTGCTTCATAACCCAAAATTCTCCTCCCACCTTCAGTTTTTTTATCTTCTTTCCTCTTGTAGGTGTGCAATGAAATAAATTTTCTTGCTCAGATGCTGGCGAATTTTGTACTTGATTTAGCAGGTAAATATGCTTGGGTTTTATCTTCCTTTTTTTATATGCTTTTAACATTTGAGCCCCAGTAGAGCAGGAGACACATCCATCAAAAACATCCTTTGAAAGCATGTATGGGATCTCCTAAACAGCAAAATAAACCTTAGTCATGTTATGATTCGAATTTTCTGCACCAGATTGACATTTTTTTTTTAAGGGTGACTGCATTGGTTGTAAGGCATATTGCTATTCCTAAGGTATTTCTCCTTCATTATGTGGTGAACAGAGAGGTGCAGAGTAGCTGCAGAAGGAGCTAGGACTGGAGCATGCACTGGAGCATTTGGGCTGAGGTATGACAGCACCTGTATCTGCCTGCTGAAGATTTTCCCATGATTCCCAGTCACAAATAACAGGGAAAAGGAGCAGAATGTAAAACTGAGTGTGATTACCTTTATTTCCCAGTGGAGAAGCTGAGCAGCAGCAGGATCAGTGCTAGCACCCAAAGGAGTAGGATCCCCCAGTCCCATCCCTGTGTCCTTTTATTACTCCCAGTCACTTTCTGCAGCAAGTCACAAAACTGATTGTCACAAACTATAAGTCATATTTCTAGTGTCACATTTTTTGTTTTCTTCCCGCAGCAAATTTTGTCAAAGATGAGGATATTAAACTTGATATCTCCCTTACATCCACTCCTTTAATAAAAGCAAATTACCTAGAATCACATCACAAGGTAAAGTAACCTGGGCTGCTCAGAGACTGAAGGTTTCCTGGTGATGATGTTCACTGGAGGGCTGGGAGGGGCTGCCCCCTTGCTGCCACGCAGTGCCAACAGAAGTCTGTGATGTGGGCTGGTGCCAGTGGCCCGCTCTCTGCTCTAAGCCTGGCCAGCCAGGCCTTTCCCTCACCATGGAAATGCAGGTAGGACATCTGGTCCTGGCTCCCTGCTGCTTTTGTGGCTGACATGCTTGCTCTTTTTTAAAGGGCCTTGTCCTGTACCAGAACTACACCGATGTCCTCAGTGACTCAGTTTACTTGCCGTCGCTGCTGCCCGAGTCCCGGATGCTCTACTTCTGGCTGTCCCAGCACATCCTCAACTCTCTGGCCTCGGCAGCCTTCTTAGATAAGCGCCTGATGCTGACTCTCAGAGGGGAGAAATTGCAGGTGATTGCAGGGGTGGTTCCCTCCTTCCCTCATACATCAGATTTTGGGCACAGAGTAAAGAAATCTCTAAATACGGGGTTTTGGTGACAGCTAGTTTCTGCAGAAGACAGAAACCTATGATCAGTCCATCCTGGTCAGAAATTGGTACCTTCTTAGCAAGTATGTGCTGCCAGGCAGTGTGATCCCTTAGAGCAGTAACACCAGAAAATCTGTCTTCTGAGTTGTAAAGTGACATGGTTTTCTGTGGGAGTACTGGGGTAGAAAGGGAGTAAACTCAGGTGGAACTCTGTCATGCCTATGAACTGGCCACAAGCCACATGTCAGTGCTCTGGCCCATCCAGTCTCCATCAGGCTAACCCTGGGCATAACTAGGACATAACCTGGCTTTTCATTTTTCTACACTCTCTTTCTTGTTTGTCTCTGAAGGAGCTGTTTGAAGCAGAGGACACAGAAGCACAGCGGGAGGCAGTGCAGATGGTAACTTCAGTCCTATTCAGAAAATTTTTTGGTCAAATGAGGAACTTTTCAAATGAATTCTGTTGCATTGTAACATCTCATGTCACCCTCTCAACAACTTGAGTGTTGAGTGGGCCTGATGGGAAAAACCAGGGACTGATGGAGAAACTGTTGTGCTTTGCAAGGAGGACTTTTACACCCTCCGTGCTGGCACAGCTCCCCTGGCACTCAGCTGAGTTATTGGGTTTGTGTGAACTGGGAGAGGAATTTGGGACTATAAAAGGGATGAAGGTGTGTGGCAAGTTGGTATGAAATTGGAACATGGTATGGAAAAATCTTGACTCTTCTGTTGCTGCTTACCTGACCAGATTTTTCAAGGCACCTCCTATAATGACTCTGTGGCCAAGGTGTGGAGTCTTGCCCATCCCCAGATCTCTGTTCAGCCTGAAGGGACAGTCGTGAAGTCCTTGGTAGCAGCAGAGGTCAGAATCTTTCCCCTGGGAGAGGAGCCTCGGATAGTTCTGTATGTGGAGAAGGTCAGTTCTTGCTTCTTTTCACTGAAGACCTTGGGACAGGCTCTGTCCTCATCCCCAAATTCTAGCTCTGGTCACCACTAGGAGTGTGGTTGTCTTTAAAATGAAGCTCTAAGGAATGCAAAGCTCAAAACACCTTTTCCGCTATGAATGCCTGTATGAAATTTCCTGCTTACACTGTGTTTTACCTCAAACTTCTTTATACTGCATCTAAGGAGGCGGAAAAAAGAAATTCCAACAGCATTGCTGTTATGGGTGACGCCATAAGAGAGGAATGCATTTGTCCAGCCTTGGGATTGTGGGCTGGTGCAGACACTCCACATTGCACAAAGGCAAACCCCCACCTGAGGGCAGAACAGAGCCTTTCATTTAAAGGGTTAAACTCTAATCGAGAATAATTCCCTCTTGTCTTCTGCAAGTATCCCCCCTCCTCAGGGTGTTCTGGGGAACAGACAGCTGGTTTTCATGCTTCAGGTGATACCTTGAAATACATTTCTGGTAAGACTGCAGAAGCACTGAGCTACAGGTGGACCCTAAAACTATGGCTCTTAGGATGTGATTTGCTCCTGGCCAGCCTTGTGACTGGTGACAATGAGCCCAAATGGCCAGAATGAGATTGCTTTCTTTTTTAATTTGGTTATAAATGCAAAGACTGTGGTAAGACTGCTTGTGGTAGCTTTGGCTATGCTTGGGGCTGTTCTCTCCACATTCAGTCTGATGGTTTTTCATGTTGAGGTGGATGGTCATTGGAAAACACCACCCTACAGAAACCATTTCCTTCCTTGTCCAAGATTTGGTTCACAAAAAGGCAAAAGCATCAGTCCTGTGTCTGAGCCAGTCTGGAGCCCCATGGGCTGGGGCTGTGGGCATCGGGGTGGGGGAGTTCATTGTATGCAAATGGGGAAGGGAAATGCTGACCTTCTCTAGTAATATCTGGAGGTGAAGCCAGAAGGATGTTGAAGGATGGGACATGGAAAGTAAACCAGAATGTCCAAATGTAACCCTTTGCTATAAGGCAAGGTCTTAACCCTGCTGTTCACCTCTGTGCAGGAAATCACAGTCACCATCCAAGCTGCCTATGCAGAAAAGAAGCTAATTTTGCACCCTCTGGACTCCAGGTCAGTACTGTGGTCTCCTGTGGGCTTCATTGTCCCTTTTAGCCCAGGTCTGAGAGCAGCACAAAAAAAAGGGATCTCTGCAGCCCTTAGTGATTTTTTTTTTTTCCCCCCTCCTTTTTCCTCCCCTTCAGGATAGAGTTTAAAGTCTTTAACTGCACAGCTGATGCAAGTGGGGTAAGTCTTAAGAATGTACTTTCTAGGCCATTGATGGCTAAATGATGTCTTTAAAACATTTTTGTATTAATTTTCTGGTTTTCAGAATGACCTGTCCATAAGAAACTTCCTACAGACAATAGTCTCGCTTGTCGGGATCCCAGAAGTGGTTTCAAGTGAGTTTTCCCTTTGTGGAAGTGCCAACATACCCTGTAAGGCATTGAACATCAGATGTCCTAAACCTAAGCAATGAAAAAATACATCAGTAGCCCTGACATCTGGCAGGAGTAGGAGGGCGGCAACCACACTACTAATGCAGATTTCTGCTGGATTTACTTGAGGAATAGGGAATCCTTTGAAAATGGCTGGGACAAGGGAAAAGTGAGTTTTCCATCAGGCTGAAGGTAATGGGGTGTTGGGGCACAATTAGCTTGTGGCAATAGGCAGGCAAGGTGATAGTATGTGATGAGCAGGATGGCCCAACCCATAATTGGGAGGATTTGATGATTCCACAGGGATTGGACAAACCTTGACTTCCCTCATGAACAGCAAAGGGCTTCATCTGTTTGAGATCAAAAACCCTGAGATCATCACAAAAAAGGTAAGCAGAGCCCAGAAATACCCATCTCTCAGTCTATCTCGGGAGTATGGCATAAACTAATCTTTTTTTTTTTTCCCCTCTTTGTTTTTAGGGATACATAATTGTACAACTTGACTTTAGTTTCCCGAACCATTTGCTGCTTGATTTTCTTGAAAAAAAAATATAGATCTCTTCATCGAGGAGCAGAGGAATTAGTCTACAAACAGATTGTTTGTGAACCAATTAAAAAATGAGATGATTTAAATCAGCTTTGGTTGGATTTTATTTCCTTTTTCCGCTCCACTTTTGTCCAGTTGTACTTCCCCAGAGCCCTTATTCTGCAAAGATCTCTATGCACTCTGTTTTTTCAGGATCTTTAAAGTACTTGTATGCTTAGTAGTAAGACTTGGACTCTTGAAGGGTACGAGCTCTGGGTTGGCATTCATGGGAGGCAGTAGGAAGGGGCTTTGCACACCTTTTGGAATCTCCATTGTTATATTTTGGAAATATAGCACTTTTGTGCTGATCCTGGTTTGTTTGTTTGGTTTTTTACTATGACTTAGCTATGATTGAAGAAAGTAAACAGGACATTAATTTACAGCCCAGTACAATAATGGAGGGATCTTGTGCCATGAGTAGTGTCTTTACAGAGCCTGTAGACTGCAAAGAGCTCTGGGCAGATTGTTATGCCCTTGTTGTTGAGACAAGGGGAGCAAACTTCAGAAAACCAAGAAAAACTATAAGGGAAATGTAAGAGATAATTAGAGAAAGTGTAAGTGGCTGGTCAGACACCAGGTTCCTGTTCCTTCCCACCACAGTGCAATAATTTATCTGAAGTGGCTCCGTTATTTTCCTGTACCAATTCATGCTTCCTTTTTTAAAAACAAGCAAATCAACCTCGTCTTTTCACTTAGAAGAGAACTCAGGTGACAAATCTAAGCTGTAACAGTCATCCCATTAACAAAGGCAGAGGATGTTCTTCAGCCACAGGAGGATAGGCTGGGGCTTCCACTAAGAGCCCTGTGAAGCTGGTAGCAGGAGGGCCAGACTTTCCTGAGCTCCCTGGACATGGTGCTTGCTCACTCTGAATTGTCATGGATATTCTCATGGGGGAACAGGCCAGGCCCCTCTGACTGGTACATCTGAAAGGTTTGTCCACACTCCCTCTGCTCTAAAGCCACCAGTGCTGAGGTGTCATTTTTCCCCCAATTCATGGTGATGTCCACTAAAGGCCACAGGAGCTGGCTTGTGTCAAGCCAGGGTGCTCTCCTCCTCCTGACTTACATCTCCCTTGTGAGAGGAGAACTAATAAAAAAGCAGAAAAAAATGTCCTTTTTTTTTTCCACCTTGGTGCCAGGGGCAGCTGCCTGCTGGTAAGAGTCAAGGGCAGCATGCCCTTAGGGCTGGCCAGGATGGCTGCCCCAGCATAGGGCAGCCGGGACTCTGAAGAGGGGGGGGAAAAAGCAGCAGGGAAGTGGCCAAGGGCCCCCCAGAGTGTCCTCAGAAGCCTCCCTGGATGCCGGTGGGGGCCCACAAACGTTGAGGGGTGCTCTGGGTGGCACCGAAGGGCGACGCGCATCGATTGGAGCCCCTCCACAACATGGCATCGCTGCCACGCCTAACACCGCGGCGTTACGGCCGGTGCAAGGATCTCACGTGGTTTCCCGGCAAAGCCGCTGCTCAGCCCGCGGTTTCGCTTTTGGAGCTGCCGCGGCGGGGCGGTGCTGAGCGGAGGCTGCCGCCGCGATGGGAGCGCGGCGGGGACCGAGAGGGAGCCGGGTAAGTGCGGCCGAGGGTGTCCCTGAGGTAGCCCGTGACGGGGTACGTTTGGAGGGCGCCGGGGCTCCCGTGTTCAGATCTAAAGTCAGAAGCGTTGCTAGAGGGAACTTTTGCTCCCAAGTGCTGGGAGCAACCCAGTGTCACAGCTTTATGAGCTGGAGGGATGAATGGATTGGGGGCTAGTCAGGATGAGATTGAAGTATTTTAAGGACAGAATTGCTAGTTTGGCCTTAAAGGGATCTCTCTGGTAGTGCTGCGATGACTTCTGCTCTGGTGGAAACACCATGGGACGCGTGGTGGGTCAGATCCGGGAAGGGAGGTTGGCAAAATGGGGCAGAGCAGCAGGTGCTGCCCGTTGCCTCCCCAGTTGCTCCTTGGCACTCGGGAGCCCCTCCGTCCACCCCCAGTTCTGTCAGAGCTCTCCCTGTGCCCCCCAGGCAAGATAGCCACAGCAAACATTTCTGTCCAGAGATGTGGATGTTGCTGGGTCTAGTTTTCGGGGATTTTATTCTAATAAATAACTTTGGAACCGGCACTGTGTGCCATCTTGGTCTGCCTGTTGCATCTGGCTTTCCAAGGTAGCTTCTCTGGTATCTAGAGAAATATTGGTTCGGCCTTTTTGTTCCATTCTTCAGTCTTGAGAAAGAAAGGCTCAGGGGAGACTTTAGCACCATGTTCTAGAAGGTGAAGGGTGGGTACAGAGAAGATACAGACTCTTTTTGTAGCATTGGAAAATATGATGGGTAATTGGTGGAAGTTACTCCTGGGAATATTCCAATTGGACACAAGAGAATTGTTCACAATGAGAACAATCAGTCACTGAAATAATCTCCCAAGGGAAGTGGTGAAATCCCCAACACTGGATACTTTGAATTAGATTTGGCTGGATGGCAGCTGGGTCAGGTTGCCTAGACCATGCTTTTGCCATGAAAGGTTGGACTGGATGATCCTTATGATCCTTTCCAACCTGGTATTCTGTGACATTAATAATATTTCATCATTTATTGCTAAATCTGGAGATCTCTGTGCACACAGTTCTATACAGAAACATGGGATTTTTTCCTTAAATAATTCACACCTACTACATTCTTGCTTATACCTTCTCCCTGTTTCAAAGGAAAGGCAGGGTGCTTTTTTTTTTTTCTTCTCCTAGATATAATAGAACTGGTAAATAAATATTTTCCTGTGTGTCAAAATAATCAGACATAATAATATAAATAACAATATTTCCATTGCAAGAGCCTTAACCACAAGTTGGTGTTTACCCCACAGAGAGTCTCCCGAGTTCTACTCCTCAGAAGCTTTACCCAAATTCCCATCCAGCTGTAGATTTCAGAATGCCATCTGCTGTTGGGTAATTTTCCTCGTCTTGTTATTTTTACCACAGATGAGATGTAATTGGGGAATTCCAAACTGTTTTTGCTTTCATTTTACTCCCCTTTGCTTATCAGGTTCCAAAAGACACTAAAGGGCTTTGTGCCTTAGGAGGGCAGGGGATGAAGAAATCAAGGCAAGTGAAGAAATCAAGGCAGCAGACATTGTCCTCCAGCTCCTTTGTTTTGTGACCCTCCTTTTGTTTTGGGTGCTGCTGCTGTTCCTCAGCTCTTGGTAAGTCGCGTGGGCTCATCAGAGCACGCAGGAAGTTGGTGGATTCTCAACAGGGAGCTTCTCATTCCAGTTTTATTTTGGTGGCTGGGAATGGTGTGGATGCCAAAAGGGAAGGATGGTGAGGTGGGTTTTGCAACGTCTTTTAACGGTGTTTCCGCATTTGAACTGTGAGGGTGAGGGTCAAGGCTCAAAGGTTTTCTGGCTCTTCTTCACAGGTTTTTCTGCTTTTTCTTGAGCTCAGTGATGGTCACTGCCCGTTGTTTCTGATGGTCTTATTTAGCAGAACAGTAGTAGTGTGGAAGCTGTGCAGCATCACCTGAGCTTCCATTTAACTTCTCAGTGTTGTTTTGTTTGTGAGTATGAGCCTTTCATTAATTCATAGGAATTTAGTCTTTGCCCAAATGGATTTCAGTCTTAGTTGTTGTTAATGCCTGATTATTTGTTTATTTAATAATAAGGAAGTAAGGAATAAAAAGGAAGTAGACCCACAGAGGCTGCTGTTAAATAAGTAGTTCTTGGTCATTGGCAGAATAAAGTCTACAGATTTCTGCAGAAATGTAAAATAAGTCTCTGAAGGTTGAGTGATCAGGCTACTAGGAAATGGTTTGCTTTGTAGGAAGCTCTGTTATTTTGCAATTTGTTTAAATTTCAAATAACAGAATCATAGAGTGTTTTGGGTTGGAAGGCACCCGAAAGATCATCTAGTTCCAATCTCCCTGCCATGGGCAGGGACATATCTCCCATTAGAACAGGTTGCTCTGACCTGTCGAACATGCTCTTGTACACACGCAGTGTTCGGGCATCTACAACCTCTCTGAGCAACCTGTTCAGTATCTCACCACCATGAAGAACTTTTTCCTTATCTCTGATTGATGTCTACCTTCTTTCAGTTAAAAACTATTTTTGCTTGTCTGTTCCCTTGTAAAAAGACTCTCTCCAGCTTTCTTGTAGGCTTTTAAGTACTGGAAGGCTGCTAAAAGGTCTTCCTGGAGCCTTCTTTTCTTGAGGCTGAACAACCTCAACTCTCTCAGACTGGCCTCACAGCAGAGGGGTTCCAGCCCTTCTATCAATGCTGCAGCTTCTCTGGACTTGCTTCAACAGATCCATGTCCTTCTTGTGATGAGGGCTCCAGAGCTGGAAGCAGTGCTGCAGTTGAGGTCTCAGGAGAGCAGAGTAGAGAGGCAGGCTCATCTCCTTTTACCTGCTGGTCACACTTCTTTTGTTGCAGCCCAGAATGCAGTTGGGGCTTTCTGGGCTTCAAGTGCACATTGTGGGGTCATGTTGAGCTTCTTGTCAACAAACACCCCCAAGTACTTCTCCTCAGGGCTCCTCTTTATTCCTTCATCACCCAGCCTGGTGCATTGGTGGAGCATGGAGGCTACACCCTGTGGTTTCTATTTCTCTGCTTTTCTGCAAACATGGTGATGGTAGCTGGAGCTGGCCTTCAGCTTCACTGTAAGCAGCTGGTGACAGCATGACCTTGATGCTGCTAGACCTCAGCTGAAGCCCTGCTGCAGGATGTTTGGACTCCTACAGGATGGTAATCGCTTTCCTCATGCCCTTCCCTGTGGTAGCAGTGGTTGAACATTAGCTAGGGCCAGCTGCAATGTGGGGAGAAACTTCCCTTTGCCACCTCTGCTGAGAGGTGGATGGGGGGGGGGGCGGGCACAGCACTGGGGGCAGTTTCAACCCCCTGTACCCGAAACTCTTTAGGGGGGGCTGTGTAGCCTCAAGGATCATTTNATCCTCAAATGCCCAAACTTTGTGGTCACTGGTGGTTTGAGTTGAGGTTGCTACCTAGAGGTGAAAACCTCCACAGCTGTCCTTGCAGTGAAATGCAGAGCTGTAACCTCTGTAATCACCTGTGCCCCTGTTCTATATCCTGGTCTCTTGTTATCTCCAGGCATCTGCAGCAAGTGAGGCTGCTGCCTATGGGCACGTGCAGTCTTGCTGTGCTGGAGGGCAGCCACTAGCAGACTGGTTCCTCCTCAGGGTATGGAGCAGAAACCACCTTTGCACTTGACAGCTGAAAGGAGGCTGACCACACAACAATGCAGGTAGGAGACCATAGTTGTATGGCTTTGCTGTGGGAATGAAGTGGAGGTGGAGGGTGACAGTATCGCCAAAGCAGAAATGAATTGTTCATCCCCATAAAAGGAGCAGCTAGAACAGCTGCCCAAGCCCTTTGTGCAGGGAAATACCTTTCTCTTAGAGTCCCACATCTCCTCAGGGGTCCTGCAGCATGTGAACGATGCCTGAAATGTTATATTTGGCAGATGGCCACTGCAGCAATACAGACATGGACAGAGCTTCTCCCTGGCTGATGCCTGGGCTGGGATTTGCCACACTATGCTGTGAGAGTAAAGCAGACAAGAAATTCTGGGTTAGACCAAGGGATAGAAAAGCAGATGAAGTCATCAAGGGCTGTGCTGGATTCTCCACATCAGGACTGTGTAGGTGAATATCTCTCACTCATATGCTACCCTTTCTGCTTTCATCCCTCCAGCCCCTGTTTCAGAATGATGATCTAGACCTGGAAGCAGCCATAGCAAGTGCCCGCCCCCAGCTAGTGGAGTTCCTCAGTCACTGTCCTGACTGGCTGCTCACAGCCTCCCAACACTTCCTCCCAGAGGAGGCCCTGAATGACCTGGGTAACATCATCCACCACAAAGAAAAAGTCTCAGCACTCCTTGACCTGCTGGAGAAGGCTGGTCCTGCCACTTGGAAGCAGTTTGCACAGTTCCTCTGCATGGAGTGTGACCTCCCTCTGGATCTGGAGATATTGCTCATAAGTTCTACGGGAGAAGGTAACGGAGATGGGGCCAGCTTCTTCTGACCAACACCTTGACCCCTCCACAGCCTGAAGAAGAAGATGCTCTTATAGCACCTTCCAGTACCTGAAAGGGACCTATAAGCAAGCAGGGGAGGGTCTATTCACAAGGGTTTGTAGTGACAGGACAAGAAATAATGGCTTTAAGCTAGAAAAAGGTAGATTTAGGCTATATATTAGGAAAATGTTCCTTAATATGAGGGTGATGAATCACTGGAATGGGTTACCCAGTGAGGTGGTGGAAGCCCCATCCCTGGAGGCATTCAAGGCCAGGCTTGATAAGGCTCTGAGCAGCCTGACCTAGTTAGAGATGTCCCTCCTTATTGCAGGGGGGTTGGACTGGATGACCTTTGGAGATCCCTTTCAAACCAATACATTCTATTATCCTATGAAAAACACCTCCTTTGCAGGAATAGGGGAGAGTAGGGCTGCTTTTTTTGGCTACATTCTGGTTTTAGATCAGCCAGAGCTGCCCACACTCTGTTTGCATGTGTCATAGCAAAAAGTTGTTGCACTTGAAAGCAGAGGTTAACTGCACTTGATAGCAGTCTGAAAGGAAAAGAGCAGATGGGGAGCCTGAAACTTGACTGTGTGACATGAGCCCTTCTACTCTGTCTTGGTTTGTACCACTGTATGGGTTGTGAGCTATATGCCCTGTGACTTTGGGCACCGGTGCTCAGATTTCAAGAACAGGATACTTGCAGTGACTGTATTTTTTATTTCCAATCCAACTCCTTTAGGTAACTCAAGACAGAAACAAGAATCCTGTGCAGATATGAGTGCCCAGTTGTCTGTACCTAAAGGTAAGGCTGGAACAGATCCTGGGGTATGTTGCTCTTGGAGTTTATCTTCTCTGTAGCCTGGCCCAGCCCACAGACAAAGATCCCCTGTATTGGCCACAGTGCTGGCAAGGTGTGGAGAAGCCACCTCACCTTCAGGTTTGATTTTTCTGTTCTTGGTGCATTCCAAATGAAACTCCCCTCTTCTGTTTTCTCTCCCTAAATTTCAGAAAAGCCTTGTTGGCCCTGACTCTGCTAAATAACTGGCTTGTTTTAGTTTCTCTAGCTGAGGGAATCTCCCACCCACTCTGCAAAAACCCCACTTTTTGCACTTTTACTGTGGTTGGCTTGTTGTTTGATGGAGGAAGTTGGTTTAGCTTTTAGAGAAAGAGCAGAAAGACTGTTCAAGAATTGAGCTGAGCCAGCTGATGCCTTTTCAGAGTTGTCAGCATCGGAGCTTAAAAGAATGAACAGTAGTAGTTCTGGAGCTTGGGTGAGTTTGGGACCTACTCAGTGCAGATCATTAAATGAGGGATTTGGTTTCAGGATCTCTCCTCTTCCCCTGGCACTTTTCAGCAGATGCATCACCCAGCCTACAAAAAGACTCACCAGTGAGGTGGTTGTGGTCAGTCTCAGAAAATATCCTACTGTGGGTGGACTTAAATCCTGAGGAGGAGTGGAGAACAATTGAAAGGAATTGGGCTGTGGGCTTTGCTGCAGTGTGTAGCTGGGATATGTGGTACTGCTCTTCGTATTGTTTGTCTCAAACTTGCCACGCTTCTTTTCTATGCTCAGAACAGCTTTTCTATGCTCAGAAGAGCCACCCTTTGATTAGGCTGTCTGTAGCCCTTAATGCTTTCTCAACTTCTCTATGCTTCTTCAAACACAAAACTGCTTGTAGCTCATATTTTTTTGCCTTCCAAGTGGCCGTGCTGCCAGCACAGTAGTTTCTGAGGATGCTTTTTGATGGGCTGTGGTGATAGTTTTTAGCTCAGGTTCTGGCACTACTTACCATTGTGCTTCTAAGCAAATGAGGGGATTCAGCAAAAGTAGATGAGCATCATTTGCTAAATCTAACACATTTCTTGCAAAACATGCCTTTTAAAAAATTTTCCTGCAAAGATTTAAAAGACAGACTTCTACCAGTAGCTTGTGCCTGTCTATTTCTGATGTCCCAGTGGCTGTTGGCTAAGAATGGTAGGATTTGGATGTTAATAGCTCTGTGAATCACAAAGTCGTGTTCCAGTATTAGATAGATGTTGAGTCCCTGTAGCTGATCCTGTGTCCCTGGGAAATTGAAAGACCTTAGAATCATAGAGTCATGACTTCTCAAAAAAAACCCTCACTTGGATAGGACAGGGAAGTAGCAGATCACAGGAGAAAAATTCCTATAAATAAACTGAAGTGTTGGAATGAATTGCCTGGAAAAGTCCAGGGGACTCCATTATGGAAGGTCTTTAAACCAGCCCAGACCTCTTGATCACTCCTGAGAGCTGCAACATATTCAGGGTGTGACAAGAGGATGGTTTAGCCTCATGAGGATCAGCCCAAGCTGTCTTTCTATAACGTGATGCATCTCTGCTTTTACTTCAACATTTGCAAAAGCAGTTCTGTAAACTCAGCCTGAATTTTAAACAGTTTTGTCTCCAATTTTGCATCTTCAGCTCCCCAAATGCTTTGCTGGAGAGTTTTGCCCAGATTTGATAAGCAAAATGCTCTTTTGACATGTTTCTGGCTTTTCAATTTCCAGGATTTGCTCGACGTCGCCCTCACAGCAGTGGTGTGAGCAAGAGGGAAGCAAAGCAGCGGTGCCTGGGTACGTCAGACAGAGTGGTGCTGTGCTTTCCTCTGAGGAAGGACATATTTAACTTCTTTGCAGAAACACCCAAGAAATCAACCTCCCACACTGAGGGAAACTTCTGTTTAGTAGCTGCACAAACTACAAACTCAGAATGCAAGAGGTTACAAAATATACCGACCACATGACCTGACAAATAAGCATCCCTTTCAGAGACATATTGAATCTACCCAAGGAGAAGGGGTACAGATGGCATAGGCTAAGAACTCAAAAGTGTGATTCAGTTGTAGGTCATTCCTGTATTTTTTAACCAAAATCAGGACATGCTGACAGTTTAAAACCACTAAAGACTCCACAGTTTCCTAGCACATTAAAAACTTGTATGATTTCAGCTCCATCTAAAATAGAGAAATAACTGGATAGGTAAGTGATGACAAAGTCAAGCCAGACTAATTCCAGGAAGGCCTGGGTAGCCTAAGCAGACAGACCTGCAGGCTGTATAACACCAGTGTCCACATCCTTTCCTTCATCATTTGCCCTTCTTTTACCCTTTTCTACCTGGGCTTTTAGCCTTGTAATCCCCACGGTCCAACGCTGCCCAATGGCCGTTGAGGAGCATGGCAAAGCTGGCAGCTGTAGCTGGGCTGGAGCCAGTTTTTGACTGAAAGTTTGCATGCAGGAAAGTTCTTGAGGAAGTGCTGCCAGGAGACTGGATCTTTTCTGTTCACAAAACTCAGAAAACTTAGCAGCGGTGAGGGTAGAGTTTTGCAGAAGGTGTCAAGTGCCTGTAATTTTCACCACTGTTTTCTTCAACAAAGAGGTGCTGAAAATTTTCAAAGGGTTTTTTTAAAATGTTTTTAGTTTTTTAAGATTTTTTCCTGAATTTTCTCCTTCTTAGTCCATGTGGAAAAATAAGAAAAATGATGAACTCTTTTCATGTGTTCAAAATCTGTCATCTCTACCTAGCTTTGTGGAATGGCTTCTGATCATGGCCATTGTTTCTCAGTGTGTAGGTGGTAATAGGATATGCCACAGCTCAGATCTAACTTTCTCACCCTCATACTCTGTTGTCTTCTTTCAGATTCACCTGAAAAGTACCGGCATCTCCTCATTGATTCTGTCCGTCAGAGATACGGAAGCAGGAGTGTGACAGCAGAGGAACAGAGGCAGCCACTGGCTTTCAACCAAGCCTTTGTCAACCTTGTCATTCGGCATAGCAAAGCCTCCTGCTTGAAAGAGAGAACAGACAGACCCCAGGACGTGACAGGTGCTCCTGGACCAGAAGAAGGTGTGGATACAGCTGTGAAAGTGTCAGATCTGTTTCACAGCACGGTCCCGTCGGGCAGGACCAGAGTGATCTTTCTGTTTGGAAAACCAGGGATGGGCAAGACCATGCTGATGCGCAGGATTTGTCAGAAGTGGGCAGAAGGTGTCCTGCCCCAGTTTCTTTTTACTTTCCTCTTTGAGTTTCGACAGCTGAATTTATTAAAAAGCAAATTAACTCTAAAAGAGCTTTTGTTTGACCTGTTCGTTCAGCCAGAAGACAGCCCTGATGTAGTGTTCCAGTACCTCCTGGAAAATGCCTGGCGAACACTATTCATCTTTGATGGGCTGGATGAGTTTGCAGCTAACATGTATGTGTCATCCTCATCTAAGGGAGGCCCAGCTCTTGCCTCCCGTATGTGTATATCTGAGCTCTTTGCAGCCCTCTGTCATGGGAAGCTCTTCTATGGTTGCACAGTGTTGGTCACCAGCCGATCTAAGAGGCTACCTGACTTTTTAATGAACACAGTAGCTCTGCTAGCAGAAATTTGGGGATTTGACCATGAGAGGGTTGAGGAATACACCAGCCGCTATTTCCACCAGCATTCATTTAAAGAACAAGCCATTGCTTGCCTGAAGAACAACACCAAGATCCTCAGCATGTGCTTCATCCCTGCTCTGTGTTACATTGTGTGTATCTGTTTGGAGTATTTGCTTCTTAAGCATCAGGTGAGTGTGGAGCTTCCTCAGACTATGACGCAGTTTTATATCAAAATGCTCCTCATCTTCATAAACAAACATCAAGGAGAGTGTGCAGGTGGTGAGGAGACTCAGCTGAACTCAAACAAGAAGGCTATTCTGGGTCTGTGTGATCTTGCACTGAAAGGCCTGGAAGATAAGAAGCTTGTATTTTATGTTGGTGATATTCCAGAGCACGTGAAAGAATTTGCTTCCTTACATGGACTGCTGACTGTCTTTGAGGTGAAAACAAGCAGCACTTGCCCGGAGGCTGGCTATGCCTTTGTGCACTTGAGCTTGCAGGAGTTTTTTGCAGCACTTGGTCTCATGATCAGTAAGAGTGTGGACAAGGTCCAACTGAAGAAGAAGTTCTTTTTGAAGTCAAAGTGGACTTCAAAGAATGAGGCAAAGACTGAGTTCATGGAGAATTTCCACATCTTTCTCTCGGGTTTGTCATCCAAAGAATGTAGCACATTTCTTATGCTACTGGCTGAACAAGATGAAGCTGGGGTACAGGACAAGCAGGACACAATCCTGCAGTCTCTCAGGAAACTGGCAGCCACTCATCTGACAGGACCTAAGATCATTGAGCTCTGCCATTGCACATTTGAAACACAAGACCTCGAAGTGGCTCAGCATATTGGGAGCCTGCTGAATTTCAAGTACGAATTAAAAAACTTCAGACTGACACCTCTGGACATGTCAGCATTGCTTTTTGTCATAAACTCAGACCAGAATTTGACTCATTTGAATTTTGCAGGATGTCTCATGGACATGGACTGTTTGGAGGTTCTGTCTGGCTGTAAAAACATAGAGCACTTGAGGTAAACACACTGAGTGCTGTGAGCTGGTGGGTGGAGAGAAGGGTTTGAAAGGGCAAGCCCAGTATTTATTTTAGAAGGGAAAGAAAGAAGCTATGAGAAATTCTGATCTGAACAGTATAACTGACACTGGAGAAATGGATGAAATATTGAATTTAAAAGTGAATGAAGGATATTAAGGTGATAAATCCATGCCAGTGTATTTTGTGTGTGTCTTTGTTTTGATTAAAACAACCAAACAACAAGGTAGTCAGTGCAGTAAATAAGAGAGACATTGATAGGCAGTTATGTAAAATACAAAAGGCAGGGTGAATCTGGCAAACAAATGAGAAAGTTGTGGTCTAAGCGAAGTCACCATAAACCAGATGGACTTTTCAAGGAGGATCTCTTGGGATCCTGTTGTGGAATGAGTCTCATGTTTTTCTGTGAATGACTGAGAGGAACGTGTAGAGTTTGATAACATGGAGAAGATGGGGAGCAGCCAGGGTGAAAAGTACCTTGACCTGAAAAGATGTCTGCTCTGAAATAGAGGCATGAAAACTGCTGTTTATGGATATTGTTGTCATTGTTAAAAGGACAGTAATGGATTGTTCTCATCACCTATTAAGAAGGAGAGGAAGATAATTGAATTTACTGTCAGTAAAGCTTTCTGTTTTAAGCAGGCACAGAGCAGTGCATGGAGTCCTCTACTTCTAAAGAGCACTTGAGGCAGATGCCTGAGGATGACTGGGCTGTTCCTTTGCATTAGGAGAATGGAACAGGGGATTTTGGGGGGTTCTTCCTCATCTCTTCCACACAGATCTGTGACAACTTCCATTTATAGTCCACAGGATACTAGCACAGGGCAGTGGGACCCCAGGTATTTCAGCTGCGTGTTGCTTGTATAGTTGCTTGTCTAAAGCAGCTTCTCCTCAGGAGTGTTCCTGATGATCGCGGGCCATGCCTGTGGTGCTACCACACCTCTGCAGTGTGTTCCCTCTGGTCACCAGGGTCCTGACTCTGGTGGGACATGCAGTAGGGCTGACTCTTAATCTCTGGCAGCACTTAGAGGTGGTGTCACCACCAAAAAGCAGAAGTCATCTCTTGAGGTGTTTGCAGTCGATGTGCAAGTTTAACATTCTTTTTCAAAACAGGTGTTTGAAAAGATGAAGGTGCTAAGAAAGAGCATGATACAATGGCTGTTAAGACAGAAATTCAGGGCTTTGTTTCTAACGGTTCTGTGGGCTAGCTTGTTCTGGGAATGGTTGTGTTTATGTTCTTCCATTTTCTTCATGTTTTAGCTTTCGTAATAGGAAATATGGTGATGACTTTGCTGCTGCTCTTTCCAAGAGCTTACGAGGAATGGAGAGCCTGAAGAAACTAGAGTAAGTCTTTGCTGTAAGGTCAGTCTTCTCTCTTTCTGTCCATGCTTGGTTTCTGTGTATCATTTTAATGACATCAGCTCACTCACAACTGCTCTGTGCTGCCAGCACTGTACAGAGAGTAACGCAGAGCTATGCGGAGCAACACCCGTCTGTGTGGTTCTTGTTTTATGCTGGCATTGAGTAGTTTTTTGTATTGTCCTGCTTGAAAAGGAGTATGAAGTTGGTTTCAGGTGACAGAGTCGAGCAACCTATCTCTGTGGGGTGTGCTGGGAGTGTAGTGCAGGCACACAAGACAGACTTGCCATGTGCTGCACAGAAAGTTTGTTCTCCCTCTGCTTGGCTTGAGTGAGTCTTTCTTTTTCCAGGTTGACAGGTGGGAGGCTCACAGCCGAGGGGATGACTGAATTGGTCCAGGCTTCATCACAGTGCCTCCAGCTTGAGGAAATAAAGTGAGTGTGTTGTGACCCTCAAATTAACTGCTCCTTCCTTGTGGGGCTGGGGTACTAATGAGAAGGAATCTGGTGCAGCTTGCAGGACAATCGGATACGTGATCCAGAGTTACAGAGGGTGATGGACCTGTTCTCAAGAATGAAAAAGCTGAAGAAAATAGAGTGAGTAAAAATGGCTTAAACCTATTAAAACCAGTAACCTCTGTGAAGCCGAGCATAGCATCGGAGTTTGAATCCTCATCAGAGCAGAGCTAATGCATGTCTCTGTAAATGGTGCCACTCTTAAGAGATACCAGTTGGGGACATGCAAGGCACCAAGCTGAGGCACAGACGTTTTAGTGCTGTGCCTGCACAGACTGTGTTGTTGTGCTGAAGGTCTGGCTCAGTTTGGGGTAGACTTGGCCTCACAGTTCTTACCCAGGCATTTAAAAATAATTTCACAAGAGTCCTGGCACCACTGCCACCTCTCCAGGAGTTACAGTGCATGTGCTTAGCTTGGTGCCTGGCATGGATTTTTCCTCTTCTGCCTCCTCACATCTCTTCCCCCAGTTATTGCTGGATCCCACGCAGGAATCCATTACTGGCCTCGCAATGTGATTAGAAGCGTTTTAAAAGCATGGCAGAAAGAGGGAGGAAAGGGGGAATGTACCTGCTCCTCTGGTTTCCTGGGCACACTGGGTAACAGCTTGTGGGAGATGCCAGCATGTCCCCAGTGAAGCAGCTTATGGGATAGAAAAGGTAGGGAAACAGGGTGATTTGTAAACCTCATTCCTTCACATGTTTCTGTTACATTCATCCAGTGTGTTTTTGATGGCTGATTCCTTTGAGGCTTACAAGGAGTGGTGCTCTGCAGCCCTGAGAACGAGCAGAGGATTTGTCTCTACGAAGACCTCATGTCTCATATTTAATGAGGTTCAACAAACAATGAAATACAATAAACATGCATTTAAAGAATAAATTCTCTGAGGTGGCTAGTATTGTGTCTTCAGGGGTGTTTTAAATGTGAGACCACAGGCCACACTACTTTAATATGTCATATTTAAATTGGATTTGTTATAGCAAGAGTTTATCTGCAACGTGGGTCTGTTGTGTCATCATAAAGCACATTCCTACCAAACCTCAAATGGTTAAAGATTCTCCCTTTGCATGTTGAGGAAGTTTCTCTGATTCCTGAAAATTAAAAAGTTGAAGAAAGAGAAGAACTATGACCATGACCTGACAGTGCTTTTTCTAAGTCCTAAATGCAAAATTCTGATGCTTAGGAGAAATGCTCAACTAAAAGAATGTGCTTCAGGGTGTTAGTGTGCAGAGAAGGGTCATGGCCCAACAAAAGAGCCTGTTACTGAGTCCAGCAGTTGATGTTGTTTTATTCCTCCTGTTCACAGCCTGAGCAACAATGATCTTTCCTTGAAGGCTGTTCTCATTTTGGCCAAGGAAGTCATAGCGTGTCAAAGTGCCATTGAGCTGTGTGTCAGGTATGAGAGCTATTCCAAAGCAAGTACCTTGTCTCTTTAGATGATGTCTTTTTAAATGGACACTGTTTTACAGCTTCATTGTTGGCTAATTGAAGTAAACTAAAAGTGATTTTAAACCTTTTGGTTTTCTTTTTTGAACAAAATTTGTATTTATAATTTTATGGGCTTTCTCTTTGTATCTTTTTTAATTAATTAAATTTGCTATAAATCAGCTAAGTTTGCTGAAAATATGTGGTTTTAAGTAGCTCTAGCTCTGCCTTCCTTTAAATTACAGGTTTTGGTGTTTTCACAGGTCCAGGATGACAAGAAAAAGGATAGAATTTTTAAATCCTTTTATGGTTGCATTGTAGGTCAGGCCAAATCAATCCTTGGTGTAACTCAAATGAAAGTCAATTTGCATATAGCTTTTTCTTATTTTTCTCTCTGGAATGGAGTTTCTACTGAACCTCTTTCAGAAAACTGCTGGTCTTGCAAAAATAAAAAAAAATAAACCCGTTCTTAACTGTCTTGTCTCTGCTGCAGCCTCAGTTTGACATGTGGGGTGTTCTGTTGCCCTCTACCCTCATGGCTGCTCAGTTGCTTGCCTGTGGCAGATGTCAAGGCCCCTGTGTTCATGGCAACAGCTTTGATCCTTACTGAGCACCCCCACTAAAGAAGTGGCATCCTTCCACCTGTGCCCTAATGTTGGCTTGGATCTCTTTTTCAGGAGGGACACCGTGATTATATATTTTTCTGGCTTTTCTGGGAGAATTCCAAGGTGAGAAACTGCACCTGGGGTTATGCAGTGTTTGGAGTTACTCCGATCTAAACCATCAGCTTCATGTCAACTTGTGACAACGGTGCTTGAAAATCACTTAATCTTGCATGGAATGCTGAAAAAACACAGACCTTGTGGTTTCTTCCAGAAACCACTAACCAGCTCCCAGGTGAGCCTGTTACAAAACAGGTTCACAAGAAGGCATATTAAAGGCCAAATATTTGCTTGTTTGCAGATCTTTGGATTTGAGGTGGGAAGAGAATAAGAAACATGTAACTTCAACTAGATCTATGAAGTTATGGTAAGAGAAGGGATTGAAATTCCTGCTGGTGAATGTGATTTGCAGATGAGAGGTGCTGAAGAAGGACAGGAATAGTTGTATTGGTCCTTAAGGGCAGAGGGTAATTCCACATATGAAAAAGTTTGACATAAATGTTAAACAGTAAAAAAACCCAACAACAATAGACGTCCCTGTTTAGCCCAGCCAGTGGCTTTATTTCCTGTATATTAGACTCTACAGCCCCAGAGAGGCAGAGTTCCCTTGCTAATGCCCACCTTTGCCAAGTGTCCTCATAGCTTCCAAAAGCATGAGCCATATATTTTCTTTCTTGCCTGGGCTCCAGAAGACAGCAGTGGCTTTCTAAAAATAGGAGAATTTGGGCATGTTGTCTGAACACTTTAAAGCTGAGAAGATGTCCCTCCCTGGCCTCCTTCTTTTGCCCTCACTCAACAGGAACAACTACATCCATCCTCTCCTTGTGGGTGATGGTTCCAAAAGGCTCTGATACCAGGTGTTGTGCTTGCACAGCACCCTGCTAGTGTGTCCCTCTTCACTCCTTTTGCAGCACTGGCTAATGAGAGACAGAGTCATGTGCATGGGGATTGTGTGTCAGAGCAGAGAGTAAACCTCCCCGTCTTGGTACTCTGCTGTGTGCCCTCATTTGGAGAGAGGCACCAGAAATGCCTGGGCTCCACTGTCCCCTGACTGCTCCTTAACCTTTCCTGTTCACAGCTTGCAGAATTGCAACCTGTCTTCCCAGCATGCCAAGGAGATTGTTGCCATTCTCCAGAGCTGTTCCCGGCTCTCTGAGGTGGAGTAAGTGCCTCCTTTCCTTCCTGTTGAATGTCTGTGGGATAGTGGTGGAGAGAAGGGGATTACATGTAGAGGGCAGTGAGACATGGGGCCTGACCCCAAGGGTCTCTGTCTGGTGAGGTCCTGGTTTGGGATTTGTGGTGATGTTCAGGAGATTAATGCTGAGCAACTTTCCAATTCCTGTGACAACTGCAGCCTCTGGATCTTAGACTGTAATCAGAGATGCCAGTTCCAGAGCAGACCCTGCTAACAAAGCAGTACTGCACACTGGAGCCAGTGTGGAGCCCTCCCAGAGGCACAGCTTCTCCAGTGAATCCTCTGAGCCAGTGAGGGGACACAGATTGCTTCTGTGTTCTCCCTTTTGTCTTCTGAAGATGCTTTGGGGGCTAAATTGTGAATAGTATTGTCCTATGGATAAAACTCTTTGTCTAAAGTTGCTCCATGCAGAGATAAGCAAGGAATATTGATTTGGGACAGAAGAACAGTCCAGGCAAAAACAAAAAAAAGGCAATTGTAGGAAAAGGAAATCAAGCAGATCTTGAGGGCTTTGTTGTTTATACTGTTCAAAACATTCCCCACTAACTGGAAAATCTCTCAGTTTATCAGGTAACAAGCTTGGAGATGAAGGCTGCAGTTGCCTGATGGAAAGTCTCCCTTGGATATCAATTTCAAAGCAGCTGGAGTAAGTCTTGCCTTGTACAAACCCAAATCACCTTCTTTTCTTAAGCCTGGCAGGGACTGTACAGAGATGCTGCCAGGAGACAAAGGCCTTGCTCAGATCAGTGCTATAGAAGCAAGAATCAGCCCATGAGACTGTTCAGGCTGAAGCTGGTCACTTACTCAGAGCATCCTGCTCAGAAACTAATCTAAATGCATCTGAAGTGCCCTTTCATTAAAATCTCTTCCTCAGGAGTGTGTGTTTTACACCATTTTCTGAAGTGAGATGGTTTCAAGGCCACAGCAAACTGATAACTACTTCCACTAGGACAATCCTCTATGATTTCAGTGACCACCTAATTGCCATTTTCGTCTTTTTTAGTCTGAGTCAAAACTGCCTCTCTGTTAATGGCATCTGCAGTCTGTTGAAGTCAGTAAATACATGCCAGAAGGTGATGGAGGTACAAGTC
This sequence comes from Ceyx cyanopectus, assembly GCA_013401355.1. Taxonomy (NCBI): domain Eukaryota; kingdom Metazoa; phylum Chordata; class Aves; order Coraciiformes; family Alcedinidae; genus Ceyx; species Ceyx cyanopectus. Next base: position 27,709 of record VYZU01024025.1, on the reverse strand, counting down.
AGGTATGTAGGTCTTGAATCATTCCCAAGGTTTAATCCCAATATACAAGTCTGAGAGTTGGATTCTGTGGATTTTGTTGAGTCTCCTTAGAAGGAGGATAGGTGAAGAACACGTCTAGAGATGATTCCTAACACAGACACTTGGTAATACATTGCTGTAAGCTGATTTTAGCTGAGCCATGAACCAGAATTTGCAAAGCTAGAGAACTGTGTGTCCTTTTGTACATGAGGACAGTTTTAGACTTTCCTGCTTTCTGCTCTGAAAATTTTTTTGAGATGGTATCTGTGGGTTGTGAGAACTGGTGACATCTCCTGGACTGGAACTGAAAGTCTCCTATTACTTTGTCTCCTATTACTTTCCCTTGGAAACACTGTGAAGTTCAGGAGCAGCTATTTTGTCTGCACTTTCTCTAATGGTTCAGAGAAACTGGGTGATCTGATGCTGCATAGTCTGATCTAACCATGTTTTAAAAGTAATGGAGATTATTTTTGCTTGATTTGAGTATATTTCAAGTGATTGGTGTCACCTAAGAGCTTTTCATAGTAAAACAGCATTCCTAAAACAAGAAATCCTGAAAATAACCAAAATGTGACATTGATAGTTTGATTCCTTCTCCTTTTTACAGCTTTTGTCATGAAATTGCAGTCTTGAGGTTTACAGAAGACAGAGAGTTTGCTTCCCTTCCTCTGAGGTACAGTGTGTGTGCACAAATGGTATTTTCTCAGCATCTCACTGTCTTCTTACATCCTATTTAGGTACCAAGGGTAACACTTCATCTGACAACAGTTCTTGACACCTCCACTCTGAATTAAACTGTAGTGCTTTCTGGTTTTCTTAGCCACTCTGGAAGTAGTTCACTGCCTTCTATAGTGTTTGATTATGTATAAAACATAAGACATAAAAATTTTTTTTAGGAGACATTTCAACCCTCAGCATCCTAAGCAAAATAGACTGTTTAAAGACAGCTGTGCTATCTGATAATAGTGAATAGTAAAAAACCCAAGCAAACTCCACACCTACAAAACAAATTCCTAAAAGATTCACAGATCCCTGTGTGTTTTAAACCATTTAGTTTACTACACTCTGTGTTCTAGATCTTGGTACTTCTAAATCAAAAGAAATCTGGAGTTTTATTTTTCCACACAGAAAATTATGGGTCAGACCAGTTCAACCCCAATGTTTTGTTTGAGAAATGGTTTCCTGTTGTTCCTGGAGCTGTAGATTCATTTATTTATGTCCTTGTTCTCCATGGACCAGTATTTTCCATGGTACACCTGTATCCTACCTCTTTGCTGAGGAGGAACAGCAGGACTGTCATGGGATGCAGCCCAGTTGTGTCTATGCTCAGAAGAGAGTGACAGATCGCTCCTTTAAGGCACCAGGTGACATTTCAAACTCGGATATTTTAGGATTTGCGTGTTCCAATTTTTTATGAATAGTCAGTTTTTCGTGCAGACCTGGAATCTTTCCACAAAACATATGTACAAAAAAGCTGAATTCTCCATCAAACTGTAGCTTAGAAATCTGTCTTACCCCCTTCTCCCCAGTTCCCTGCATGCTCCAGTATCTGGTTAATCACTGAAAGAAAGAAGAGCTTGCTGTTGGCAGGCTATAGGTGTGGGCTACCCCAGGGATCTGCCAGACTGCTAAAGCAGAAGTGTTTTACCCTTGTCTGGTCTTGTGTTCACTTACTAGGGAAGAGCCTGCGTTCTCTGCTGATGACCAGCAATATGGAGAGGAAAACCAAACACCTACTGCTTCAAAACAAATAAGGTACCATGCTTGATTTTCATGGTATTCCATCCATGTCCTACCTCTGGATCCTGTAGCTGATGCCATCTGCATCTCCAAGGTGAATCAGAGTAGAGCCAATAAAGGCCCCCCTTCAGTCAGTCCTTTGTTACTGTGTTCAGAGTCCCAGCTTGCAGCACTAGAAGCTCTGTGGTTAGCATCTGGTCTCCTACAGGAGTCAAAGCAGGTTGTGTGTTGACTGTCTTACTGACAGAATGCATCTTGGGATGGTGCCTTCCTGGGTCAGCTACTGTAGAGGAGCTGGGTGCAGCTGGGCAGAGGTTGTGATGTAAGGTGGATTTTCTGCTGCTGCTTGGAGAAATGCATCCAAAGCTGGGCCTGTCTTAGATGTGCATCAAATCGTTCTCTTAGCCCAGCACAGAGTGACCTGGCTGTTTTGTGAGGAAGGAAGAAGTTGTGACTAAAGCCTTCTGACCATGACCTTGCAGACCTGGTTCTTTGTTGTGCTTTAAGTTTCTCTTTACCTGGTCTTATGCCAAGATTTGTTTGTGGGTTTTGTTTTGTTTTTTCTTTATTATCTCCTCATTATCTCCTAAAGAAATGAAGATTGCAATCTTGTTTGCAGCCCTGCAGACCTGGACTAATGATTTCTCTTTCCCCCTAGACTGACAGACAGCCGTTTTCAAGCCAGTGACCTGGAGAAGCTGTGTGCAGTCCTGAAGGAATGTAGCAGCATCTCTGAGCTGGAGTGAGTCCTTCTTAACTCTTATGGTTTTTATCTGCAGTTCTTTGGGGTAATGAGAAAGTGCCACTTGTTTGTCTGCAGCATTGTACAGAGAAGGTGGTAGAGATGCAGCCTTACAAAAGGAACAGCTTTACATGGGCTGGTCTCCTTTGCCAAGGAGACTTACAGTTCTGGGCAAAGGTTGGACAGAACAAGGGCCAGCACAGCCATATAGACCATGTATCACCACCTGAGGCTTGGCAGCCTATGAAAGAAATTTTGAGCCTTTGCTCTTCTTAAACAATCATGTCTCTTGATCTCACATGGATGATACCCTGTTGTAATTCTTAGGCTTTGATGTCAGAGCCTAATATCCTTCTCCGGGACTGACCTGTGGCTCCTCTGTTGGGCCTATCCAGGCTGATAATTTCTCAGAGCTGTAGAATTCTGTCCCTGGTAACTGCATGCAAAAACACTGTCAGTCCAGAGGGATCACATGGTGGACATGAGGAAAGGATGAGCCCTAAGCTAGGTTTTTGGCCGTCTTGTATTGGTTAAGTCCAGTCTCTGTTTTTCCTTTAAGCTTTAGTTGTCTATGGAAAGGGGCAATGCTTGTGTTGTTTTTGATTAGGGTGCCTGTGTTCTGCTTTCAGAGCTCTAGTTGCTGAGAGCTGATTGTGCCTATTGTTTGGGGTTTTTTTTTGTTATGAAAATGAAATGCTTTTCTTTAAATCCCAGCCTATCAAACAATTACATGGGAGATGAGGGACTTTTGCAGCTGTTTCAGTTCCTCCCAAATTTGGAAAAGTTAAGTTCTCTCAAGTGAGTAGCTATTTCTCCTTACTCGTGGATGGGATTTAATGGGAGTATTGGTTGTGGAAGCACAGTCTGCATTTGGGAAGAGATCTAAATACTGTGATAGATCCAATAGACTTGAGCATGATCTTCATTAGCGTGGGTTATGTACTGCCACAACTGCACTTACAGCCAGAGAGTTGAGATTGCCTTGCAATGGTGTCTTGAAAGACAAGGAATTCCATTTAACCATAAGAAAAACTTAGATGGTGAGGATGGTCACTAGAACAGGTTGCCCAGAGAGGTTATGGATTCACCATCTTTGGAGATGTTAAAAACCCATCTGCACAATGTTATGATCAGCCTCTAGTCTGACCCTCCTGGGTTTTACTAGATCACCTTCAGAGGTCAGTTATTCCACCTCAATTATTCTGTGATTCTCTGAACTCTAAAATTGAGGGACAAAGTTAAAAAATGCTGGAGAGAGCTGTGTTTGCAGAACTGTAATTGGAAACAGGCAGAAAAAGCAGCAGCCTGCGAGTGTGGTACAAGGATCACTGTTGTCTTGTGTCACAGGGTAAATTGTTTGGTAGTTTTGTTTGAAGCAGCTGATTTCATCTCTTCTTCCTGTAGGCTTAATGACAACCAGATCTCCCTGAACTCAGTGTTTTTCTTAGCTCAGTCCTTACCCACATTGGAACACATTAAAACAATGAACCTCAGGTATGACCAGGAGTGTTTTCCCTATTTTTTGCTATTTCAAACCTTAAGCTGTGGGTTTTTGAGGAGTGATACAGGAGCACATGTCTTCAAACACCCTAATTGTATTATTTTCTGGTTACAGTTTGGGACACACTCAAGTGGTTCATCTAACCTTTTGGGAAAGGATCAGGTAAAATCATACCCACTCATCAGTCAAAGCCTTTCAGGTGACTCCTTATGAAATTTTAGCTAGATGGTGATGTGTGATGCCCTTAGGTGTGCCAATGAAGGAGCCCTTTGGCTCCGAACTCCAGTCAGGTGGGAACAGCGTGTTCTATATCTGAGTGATTGACAGCAGCTTGAAGGTATGAAGCAGACAGTAGCATCGAGCTTTATGATGTGGTCTAGGTGATCCTGCTCTGGCAGGGCTTTGGACTTCTAGGTCCCTTCCAACCCCTAATATTCTGTGATTCTGAGCTGCCCGTTGGGGGCTGCAGTCACCTCCCTTCTGCACCAGGGCAGAGCAAGCACCCAGAGTGCTGAGTAGATGTAGAACCCTCTGGTGGCTGGAAGAGGGACACTAAAGCTCTTTTCTTGTTTTGGGAACAATGTGAACCTAATTCTGGCAGGTGGTGAGAAAAGACAGATTGGAGTGTGGGGCAGTGCCACCACCTCCCCCTCTTCCCTAGCTGCAGTGTGGGGAAACAGCTACTCAGGGGCAATAACATTAGCACAACTCATGGGGTAAACTGTTCTTTCCTCAGGGTCAGAAGTGCCAGCAGATGCAGTAGTGTCCTGGTGCATCCCCAGCATGAAGCAAAAGGACGGTGCTTTTGGTATGGCTGCCCCAGCTTCCTTTTGGCACTTTCAAGTGTAGGGAAAGGTGACCATGAGGGTCTGTATCTGTAGCATAACCTGTGGAGCAGCCCTATCCTTCCAGCTGTGTCTCTTTGGAAAGCTGTCCAGTGCCCTGCCCCTTCAGGGGCAGACTCAGCTCTCATGGAAAGCAGGTGTTGCTTTCCTCTGCTTGTATCCCATCAAGACATGACACCCCTCTGGAAATGGTGCATCTTTAATATATCTCTTCCATCCTGCTGAAACTGGTGAAGAAGGTCAGTCCTCAAAATAGCACTTGGTTACAAGGAAGAAGATCTTGGCTGGTGTCATTTGGCAAATGACAATGCCAAGAGACCCCAACTGGAATACTGTGTCCAGTTCTGAGCACCCCAATTCAGAAAAGACAGAGATTTACTGGAGAGAGTCCAGAGCAGGGCCACCAAGATGATTAAGGGAGTGGAGTCTCTATCTCTTGGGATAGACTTGGGATGTCAGCTGCCACAGTCACGTATGGGAAAGTAAAGAGTGCATCTTTCACTTGACTAGGCTCAAGGGTATTGTCTTGCTTTCCTTCAGAGGAAGCTTCTACCCATAGATAAGGATATACAGATCTGTCTGGCTGTGACATTCATCCTATGGAGACCTGCCAGTTTGTTACCTGGGAAGGTTTCTGTGGTTTCTTCTTAAAGAAGGACATAGGATGCACCATTTCTAGTCTTGCTCTGGGAGAGCTGAGACAGTGCTGAGCAGGGAAGGATGCTGTCCAGTCTTCTGAGACAATTTCAGTGTGAACGATGTGGCTCTGGGGTGGTAACACCCAAAGTTACCTGGCATTTTCGTGCACTGTCTCTGTGGAATTAGCTCAGAGCTGGTGAAATAATATGGTTGTCACAGGTTTTGACTCCTCAGTCCTATATTGTAGATAGCAAAATAGATATAGTTGTAAGAGGGTTGCCATGGGCCTTGTCCTGGGATGTGAAGCTCTGGGATATGAAGGCAGTGTTGCCATACTGTGCTCATGGGAAGTGTTTAACTCTTGAGTGCCTTGTTTTTTTCAGTCTCAGGAACTGCAGACTGGATCCAGAGGATGTGACCAGGCTGTGCCAGATACTGTCTCAGTGTCCCCAGCTGACAGAAATTGAGTAAGTGTTGTGTCCTAGGCAACCCTGCCTGTCCGTCTGTCTCCCCAGCCCACAGATAAAGGGTCACTACTGAGGTTAGCAGATCATGTAAACAGACTCTCCTCCCACAGCCTCCTAGAAACACCCCTAGAACTTCACCCAGATGCTTAGGTGCATGTTCAGGTAGAATTTATAGAAATACTTACAGATTGTCCCAGTTTCTCTTGGAATTTGTTTCCTTCCATGTTTTACAGACTGTCTGGAAATTCCTTGAGTGGCCAGAGCATTGAGAGGTTACTGAGTTTCCTGCCCTACCTCTGTCATCTGTCACTACTGAGGTAATGTTTGGGGTGCCTGCTGTGATTGCTGCCATGAAACATTGTTTTGGGAACTGCTAGTTTAGGAGAATTAATCAGGAATTGTAGATTAACAAGAGATGCAAAGAAAATACAGAAACTCTCATACCTGTTCCTGTCTCGTTTTTCAAATGAAACAGTGTTGAACCTTTTATTTTTAATGATACATAGAGAAAAAAATAAAAAAGGCAGGAGGAGAAATACCCACCCTAGGCACAGTATCCCAGATAATCCTCAGTTAGCAGGTCTCATGGAACATGACTTCCAGCACCCATAACAGATGTAGGACTTGTTGGTTGACACACAGTGAACAGCACAGCACCCATTTGTGTGGTCAGCATCTCACACCAAAAGTGTTTCCTGTCTTTGACACCAGAAGTGTTTCCTGGCAGCATATCAGCCATTTATGCTGGGAGTTTAGGCTAGAGAGGTGCTGTCAGAGGCTAGGGCACTCCCACCATGTAGACTAAATCCCAGAAGGAACTTGGCCATCTTTTACAAGATGTTATAGCATGGAGGAGCTGCAGTGTCTTCCGAGACTGGATTTGATCACTCAGAAGGTATGTCTAGTCCAGTAACCCCTCAGAGGAGCTGTAAACCCTTGTTCTGTACTCCTCCTGTACTCAAAGGAACTCTTGGATCATTGCTCACTGATCTCAAGATAAATGGGGTGGATCCAGCCTCCTGCATCTCAAAGAAAACAATGGGAAAATTGGACTGTGTGTATCAGAACCTTTCTTGGGAGCTGATTTTGTTCTTCTTTTCCCCTCCTTTTCAGTATTAGGAATAACAGGTTTTCTCCATGTTGTGCTGTCCAGCTCATCAACTCCATCAACCTCTGTGAGCGGATCAGAATGGTGGAAGTCCGGTAAGACCCTGGCTGTTCAGAGCCCAGTAGCTCAGCTTTAAAGGGGCTACAAAGCTTGTCAACTTTGAAGGGTGTTGCTGAAGGACTGTCTTTTGTATTTGTTTCAGATCAAGTGAAAATGCTTTTTTGCATTTAGGAGCAAACCCACAAAGCCAAAAAACATCCTGCAGGTACTGACATGTAACATTTAACTGTAATTCACTTGTTTTCATTATTTGAAATGTTAGTGCAGGTAGCCAAATCTCCTCTTGTATGAAGAACTCATGGCTGATAGTCAAGGGTCATGGGCTAGTAGCTGAAGCTTTGGGGGCTCAATTCTGCTAAGTACAACCTTGTACTATTTGAGATGCATTGGGATGGCAGAGGCCTAATCCTCCACAGCCTGTCTGGGCAGCCTGGGCCAGACTCTGCCACCCTCCCATTAAAGAGGTTTTTTCTCATGTTGAGATGGAACCTCCTGGGTTTCAGTTTGTGCCCATTGTCCCTCATCCTATCCCAGGACACCACTGGAAGGAGTCTGTCCCACATCTTCTTAACACCTACCCTTTAGGTATGTGTAAACATTGATAAGATCCCCCCTCAGTCTTCTCTTTGTGTGGCTGTGACTCTTCTCTGTGCAGGCTGACGGGCTGTGCCATTGGCCAAGAGCAGGTAGATGAGTTCTGCAGAGTCCTGGAGCAGCACAGGCGGCTGGCAGAAGTGGAGTAAGTGGGGATGGGGTTGTTACTACAGCCTTGAATGGGAGTCACTGGGGGAGAGCTGGGTTGTTCAGTTCAGCCTTGAACAGTACAGTACAGCTGGGTTGTACAGTTCAGCCTTGCCTGGGATTTCCCAGCCTGTCTGTGTGTGCTATGTGTGCTCACTCAGAATATTTAGCAACAAAGTGCATTAGTAATCACACGGGTCCTTTCTATAGATGATGGCTTGGGAAGAGGGTTTTTGCTGGTGGAACAATTTCCTTGGGATTTTCATTCTGTGACAGTTTTGAGGCATTTGTTGCTTCATCTGAGCTCAGCTCTAAGCTTACAACCAGAGCTCTTCATTTGGGCTTGCTCTGGGGCTTATGTGTGAGGTAGTTTTGCAGAGCAGCAGTTTGGTTTAGACAGATCTCTAACAGCCATGCTGGGATTCCAGTCCAGAAAGTTTGACTTTTTCCTTCAAGGAAAATTCAGAGCAGAAGTCCTGCTTAAAAAGCCAAGTTTAGGTTGCCCACCTTGTTCTTCTCTCTTTCAGTCTCTCTAGGAATCAGTTGGGAGATGAAGGCCTGAGGTGCCTCTTGGACCACTTGCATCAAGTGCCCATTACCTGTTCCCTCAAGTAAGAAAACATCCCATGAATGTGAGGTGCCCTGGCAGGAAGGTGTTCATGTGATCCCTCCCAGAACTAGTTGTCATGATTCTTGCCTGCTTGTGCCTTAGGAGTTCATGTCTGAGTGAGCCATGAGCACAACTCAAGATCTCCAGGCCAGGGTGACTCAGGGTCTGATCCAAAACCTGTCAAAATAAAAGTCTTCATTAGCACCAGCACGAGATAACAAGGTCCATGATGGAGCAGTGTGACAGAAATTGACCCAGCCCTCTGCATATTCAATTCATCACATTCCTGTGTACTTTGTCCTCTTTGAATAACTCGGGGCCCAAAGATGCTGTGAGCTTAGCTGTGCCCCACATCTGAGTGTCACCCAAGTCATACCATGTCTTGGAGGGGTATGGTGCATTTAGAGCAGCCAAAGATGCAGCACCCCACAAACTGCTCTACCTTTGGTGCCAACTTGAATTTCACCTCTTTGGCTGAGGAGCCCAAGGACAGCCCTGACTCTTTTAACACCTGAAAACCCATCCTTCTCTTCCATGCAGTCTCAGCCATAACAGGATTTCTCAAGAAGGAGTTTTTCATCTCATAAATGCCTTTGCCACATCTGGAAATACCACTGAAGTTCAAGTCAGGTGAGTGTTTCTCCTCACTAATTTCTGTTTCTTCGCTGTATTTTTTCCTGTTATTATTGAAAGTTCAGGTAATAATGACAAAGGCCAAGTTTTTAGCTACCTTTATATATAAGAGGATGTAAACCTTTGGCCTATGTCCATTGCTACTGGCCAAATACAAGCGCCAAGGTGGCAGAACTGCTATTCCCCAGGGCTAGGTCATTTCTGTGTATAAAATAACAGGTATTCAGATGTGCTAATTGTGCTCATGGTCATGGCTGTAAAAGAACCTCTTCAGAGCAGGAGTCGGAATATGCTCTTTAAATTCTCTACGTACATCAGTGTGTAGAGAATTCAGGGTGAGTGTTGAAAGCAATTCTCTTGACTTGCATTTGTGCCTTTATTTCCTTTCCTCTCTGGCAAAAATAGCCCGAGTTCTGGACTTGTTGCACTGGTGTGAACTGATTTTTCTCATGGATTCTCATGGAAAGGGAAAAAGTCTGGGCCATGCTGAATGTCTGCTCTTATCAATGTTGCATGTTCAGGTGGAGCAGTTGGTCTGGTGTGAACCAAATTTAACCAGGGTCCCTTCCATCTGTTCCTGCAGCTAAATGTGGGTGCTGAATCTTTGGGCTGGGCTGTGTTAACACAGCTCAGTCTCCAGTTTTAGCTCTCCCTAAAGCTTGGCAGTGCAGGGACAGGAGGAGATGGACAGGATTACTTCTCCAACCACCATTGCTGCCTTATACCAATTTAGTGTTAGCAAAACCTAATCAAAGTGTTTGCCTGAGCTGGTTTATGGTAGGGAGAGGTAAGCTGGGCCAGGGACCTCTGTCACTGCTGCAGTGGGTCACTTTGTGCAGTTTTAAGATATTGTTAAATACATAAATACATATAATTAGTAATTTTCCCCCCAAATCTTGCATTCATGTGTCTTCTCTGTACAGTTTGTGCTCCAAATCAACTTTAACCATCAAGTTGACAAGCAGAGATGACTCAAGAAAGATTTTGAGGTAATGGTACAGGTTTTTTTGTGATTTCTTTGATGAAGGTGGTGTCGTTTTTCTAGGAACAAGACACACAAAGCCATTTGTACCCTGCAGCTTCCAGAACAGTGATATTTTGCACTAATAGATTATAAGTTTCTTTTGATTTGCTTTCTGAGAAGAGATTTCTCACATCACAGAAGATCCCACATCCCTTTCTCTCATTGCTCCCCCACTGACTATTCCTCACCTAGGGACCTGTGGGTGTGCCTCTGGTTCCTGTCACAGGACAGGGTACTATGAAGAGTTGCACCATTAGCACACACTGATACTGTATCAGAACATCTCAACAGATGCTTTTGAAGTGTTGCCACAATCTTTTTTGAAAGCTCTGTAAGGCATTTAAGGTGTTGGTGCTATTCTTCTTTCTCCACGGGGAAGGGTTGTGATGCCTGAGATTTCTGGATCAGAAAACCCAAACTGTTTGTAATAACTCTGAGTGTTCTCTGTCCATCCTTTCAGACTCGCAGAGTGCAGCTTTCAGCCAGAGCACCTGGAAAAGTTGTGCCTGCTCCTGGAAAAGTGCACTGGTCTGACAGAGTACATGTAAGTTAATGGCTGCTTTGACCCCTTTGTCTGGGCTTGTTTGTAAGTTGTTTATCACAGTGACCTTTGGTTCCAGATCCTCAAATAACAACATGACAATCCAGGCTGCAGAGAGACTTTTGCATACCCTAAGGAAAAAGCTGGGTCCACTGAAAATCAGGTACTGTGTCACTGTGCTGATTTAGGTACTGATCTGGGGCTTGTCTGGTCATATAAGATCTCCTTTCATCAAAAACAAAAGTGAATTGTGCTTCTTCCAAAGATAAGTGGCACTGACCTGAGACATTCCCACAGGTGGCTCTTAAATTACTGGTATTGCAGATTTATCTCCTCGATTCATACTAAGCATCATGCGAAGCTGTGGCCATGAACTGTACTTTCTCTAGACCTCTACCTGCCTTACAAAGAAGGTTGCTAATGTTGGAGAACACATTCCTGCTGTGTCCTCACCAAAGGTCTTATCAGAGCATCCCACATTTCACCTGAGCAAAGAGTTCTTCATTTCTCCCAAACTGTGTTACATTAGAGCACAAGGGCTCCCTCTCACAGCTGTCAGTGTTAGGCAGGCCAGAGGGAAGCTGGTGGTTGTGTCCTCCTCTACAGGGGTGCTGGGCTGCTGCTGTGTTTGTTCCCAGCTTGCACCCTGTTTCTTACATAGACATGACTCTGATGAGCAAAGCAGCCCTTCCATGTCAGAGTGTTGAGCACTCAGCTGATGGGTGCAGAGCTGGATCTGTGTGTGTGATATAGATCCCTGTGTTCTGCTTTGCAGCATAGAAGAGCCATGGGTAGGGAAAGAAAGTGTCACAAACCTTCTTCAGCTGGCTGTCCAGGCTTGTGGAAACATTACTGAGATCACGTAAGTAGCACCTCAAGTTCTGGTATCTTATAGATGTTTTCTTTTAGCTTGCTACTTTTAAGGAAATGGGATAAAGCCAGCACTTTAACTTACTCTTCTGTCTTTTATTCTCTATCTCTGTTTGTAAGCCATTAGCCAACTTGAAGCAAGTTTGACCCAGATGTCTGGGTAGAAGTACATAGGTTTGTGATCACACACTCTAGCAGGTCTATCATCAAATCACAAAATGGCAGGGGTTGGAAGGGACCTCTGGAGTCCAACCCCTTGCCAGGGCAGGGTCACCCAGGGCAGGCCGCAAAGGAACATACACAGGCTGCCCCCCAACCTTCACATCCCTGACCAGACCCCCTTTGTTAATACAAGGTCCAGCAGCACCTCTCCTCCTTGACTCCTCTGCTTCCCATCAATGCACTGCCAGAGCCTCCTGGTCTGAGCATGCCTTGCCTTTCCAACAAATACCAGGGTGATCAGAGTCACCCCTGAGCACCAGGGCACATGACCTTGAGGCTACTTCCAGCTGTCTGTATAAGGCCTAACCACAATCCTCTCCTCGTTTGGTGGTCTGTGGTAGACACCTACAACAGTTTTGCCTATATTTGGGTGACCCTTAATTCTTACCCAGAAGCTTTCAACATATTCTTCAACCCCCCCCTGGGTAGAGCTCAGTGCATTCCAGTTGCTCTCACATATAAAGAGCAACTCCACCTCCTTGCCTTGTTGGTCTAGCTTTCCTTAAAAGTCAGTGGATTTCCATGGCAGCATTCCAGTCATGTGAGCCATCCCACCATGGCTCAGTAACAGCAATGAGATCATGGCCCTGTGACTGCACACAGATCTCCAGTTCTTCCTGCTTATCCTCCACGCTGAATGCATTGGTATGTAAGCATTTCAGAGAGGGGGTTGAGTGCATAGTTTTTGCCCTTGATGGGTGGAAGGCCTTCTGGTTCTCAAAAATGCTCCCATGCTGCCCCACAAACACTGAGCTAGTACACCTGGGGGGGCCTCTCTAGTAAGCATGGTTACATCCCCTTCCCCCTTCAAATCTAGTTTAAAACCCTGTCCATCAGCCCTGCTGGGGCTGTAGTGGAAAGAAGACCATGTTCCTGGTCTCCCATGGGTGAAAGGGTACCCAGATTAGGCTGTACCTGGAACTTGTTTAAATATTGCAAACCTCTTCTAAGATGGGTCGTTAGCATTTGTGTGTTGGCGTAGTCCTGTGCCATCTAGTTCTGATTTTAATTGTACTAAATAGCATTTGCTTTCCCTTGGGAGTTCAGAGGCTTATGGTGTTCTCTGATCTCTATCTTTTCAGGATATGTAAAGATAAAAACCTCTTCCAAGTAAGAGTAAGGTTCCCCTATGAGAAGGTGGAGTCAGTCATTAGCAGGTAAGAAAGTGACTTGTCCTTATTTTTGGCTTGTTTTGAAGCTCCCAGTGGGATCAAAAGTATCTTCAGAGTGTCTGAGGCTCTAGTCTCCATGGGTTCAGTCCCGGGGTGCCTCTGTGCCACACATGCAGAAGGAGTCTTATTCATGTGCCCTTGCCTTTTGGGCCACCCTCCTTCAGGTCCATACTGGACCTGCATGAGGTAAAAAACAAATCTACCTACCTTTCCTGCAGGAGTACTGTGAAGACTCTTAAGACATGCTGGCTTCTGCAGGAATGTGTAGGGAGGGAGCAGCATTAGTGTCTTTTTCCCTTTGTGTAGCTGAAGAAGGCAGCAGCTGTCTGCTAATGTGGCTGGGAAAGGACTGTGTCTCTACACTGGACTGTGTTGTAGATGACATGCAGCAGGAGAGCCCAGAGAGGGCACTTGCAAAGTTCTGGACAGTTCCTAAGCCTGGCACTGAGGGGCATCAGATGCTGCAGTGGGTGTCTGCTGGTGAGAACTGACAGTGACACTATGTGTCTGTATCCTGCAGGCTGAAGCTGTACAAGTCAGAGGCCAAGCATGCTTGCTTCTACCAAAGGGTTTGGGAGAAATGTGCTCAGCTGCAGGAACTGAGGTGAGTTGCCAGGCACCATAGAGGACTCTTTGGGGAAGGGAATAGCTTGTCCTTGTGTCTGCAGGAGAACACGGAGCAGGGAAAAGGAGAGGCCAGTGCAAGGTCTCAGTCCCTGCCCTCTAGGTCAAAATCACAGAATGATAAGGTTTGGAAGGGACCTCTGGAGATCATTGAGTCCAACCTGTCTGCCAAAGCAGGATCACCCAGGGCAGGACACATAGGAATCTCTCCAGAGAAGGAGACTCCACAGCATCTCTGGGCAGCCTGGGCCAGGCTCAATCACCCTCACAGTAATGAAGTTTTTCCTCCTGTTCAGACGGAACCTTCTGAGTTCCAGTTTGTGCCCATTGCCTCTTGTCCTGTCACAGGGCACCACCAAAAAGAGTCTCCCTCATCCTCTTGACACCCCCATGTATTTATAAACATAAGATCACTTTTCAGTCTTCTCCAGACTTCAGCCCCAGGTATCTCAGCCTTTCCTCATAAGAGAGATGTTCCAGTCCCTTGCTTAAAGTGTTTGGATGGAGAATAGAAAATCCCCATAGACGCAGTGACTTCCTGCAGCATCCTTTGCAGGGATCTAAATCTGTCCCCTGTGCCCAAATAATGTGTCCTCTCTATTGTGGCTGGGAGCTTCCCCGGGACCTTGTCAAGTATCAGTGATACTTCTTCAAAGTCCCAGCACTGGTGTGCTGTAGCTGGGGGGACTTTCATCATCAGTGGACATCACCTGGATCTCTTCTGCTCTTGCAGGTGGTCTCATGTTGAGCTCCAAAATGATGAAGCAGAAATGTTAGTCAGGATTTTGCTACCTCTTCCAGAGCTGAAGAAGTTTGGGTATGTCTTCAATTGCGGTCTTTTCCACATCTTTCTTATTTGCTCAACGCTGTGCCTTGCCCTGATCCTTCCTTTATCTGGAATATAATTCAGAGCTCTGTCATCTCTCCTTAGCCACATCTCATTTGCAAACTCCTGCTCTCTGCAGGTAATGCTTAAGGTGGTTATAGGGGCACCATGTGCAAGTCTTGAGGGGTTTTTTTTCCCTCTCCCCTTCTTTGAAGTGAAAGCAAATTGAGACCTTGGCTCTTGTTTGCATCGCAGGTAAGCTTATATCACCCTGCTGTGTAAAAGAGCTTTTTCTGTTATGAATAACATTTGGGCCTTCTCACAGCTCCCCTCAACTGCCTCTGTGACAGGCAGGCTTCTAAAGGGCATCTCTACCCTCAAAAATTCCAGGAGTTGCCCAGCCCAGGCAGAGACTGTGCTGTTTGGCACACCATGTGAACATCTAACATCTCTGAAATCCCTAGTCCTCACAGTTCTGTACATGGAAGGTGTGGAAATCTCTCCAGCCTCACTGGTCCCTGACATCTGTGCTAACTGGGGTTTGAGATGAGGCACCTTGCCTGTCAGTGAAGCAACGTCCTCCTTCTCAGCATGCTGAGATTTGACCACCTTATTTGATCCTTTCTGTTTTACAGGCTTACCTCGAGCAGCATTATGCCAACAGGAGTTGATGACCTGTTTGTGGGCCTGCAGAACTGCCAGGCCATTGAAGAGCTCAAGTGAGTGTGGTGTTATCAGGCTGTTCAGAGCCCACCAGCTCTTTCCAGAAGCTTTAGTTAAACTGCAGCCTCTCTTCTGCCTGTACTGTGGACAGATGTCATTTTCCTGATGGCTGGAGGACTTCCGATAGTGATGAAGCAACAATTCTTTTACATTTGCAGTGAACAATGAGTGAGAGAGACAGAGATCAGTAGTCTGTGGCAGTGAATGTCCAATGGAGAAATAAGGTGGTTTGGTAGTGTTTTTTCACATGGATCTTGTCCTGGCTGGGAGGTATTGTTTCCTGTGAGGCAACCCCAGAGCCAGTTTCACTCCTGAAGGATGATCTGGTGGCCTGCATGCACAGATGGCTTTTCCAGACACCAACATGCTACCTACTGGACCTAGTTGTGAGAGCAATGTTGTGAGAAGTTTGCCACCTTGTGGTCACAGTGGCACCGTGCTCTGTGAGGAGCTGGATTCTTGCTCCAAAATCTGGGATTCCCTTGGTACTTTATCAGCATCCAGAGACGTCCAGTAGAATTCTAGCAGGGAATAAAACTGAAAACTGTCCACAGAGACTAGAATCCCCTTCTTGTTCTGCTCTCCTCTGCTCTGGGTGCTCACACCAACTGCCTGTGGGTAGTGAGTTGTTCCTGTGTTATTTCTTTTAGCCTGGGCTGCATGGAACTCAGCAGTGATGCCATTCCTAAACTCATCCTGGGACTTCGGGCAATGCCATCTCTGAAAAGGCTTGTGTGAGTATGTGACTGCAGTTTGGCTCTAGCCTGGCTTGTGATCCTGAATAACAGGTGATTGATGTCCATCTTCCTGGGGATGTTGTTTCCAGCTTGAACCATAACAGTATTGGTAACGATGGATGCTCCAGACTTGCAGAAGCCTTGAGGAGCATGTGCTACATGGAGGAAATCAAGTAAGCTTCTTTTTTCTTGCAGGCTCTCATCACCAGAGAGGTGACCAATAGTGCTAACATTTGGAGAGACCTAGATGTGTTTATACTCAATATTGTAACAAAAGCAGAGAGGCTGCAAGATGTTCGTATCTGAGGTACCTTGGGCTAGAGAAAATCAGAGCTTGATGTTCAGAAAAGGAGAGTTTGGTCTAACCCCTCTCTTCTGCAGTCACATAGAAAACAGATTAAACAGCCTCTGGAATCCCTGGGATCCAGAACAGGGCCAGAGGACCTCTCTCCTGGGAGAGCCCCAGAACCAGTGCTTTCCCACTCTGTAAATATCTGAATCTAGAGCCAACCCTGGGCTTGCCCTGCTTCGTTCCTCTCTCTCCAGCCAGATTCTGTACATTCTGCACTGTAGTAGTTTTAAAAATACTAACCATCTGTTGCCTGTCTTGGTATTTTGGCTGAAGTAATTTCCCAGCCACTAACAAGATCCAGTGATTTTTATTTTTTTTAAGCCTCATTAACAGCTGTTATTCTTTCATCAGATAGTTGAGATAAGCAGCTATTTGATCCTTCTGCCAAGGTCAGAGGTGTCATCCAGCAGATGGGAAATATTAAATTAGCTCTCATACTTTGCTTGACACTTGGCATTTTCCTTTACATCACAGTCTTTCTTCCCTTCTTTAAAGTCTGAGCCACAACAAGATTGGAGATCCAGGCCTGATAAATCTATCTGCTGTCCTGCTGGAAATGCAGAACCTGAAGAGAATTGAGTGAGTCCCTTTGTTTTTTTTGCAGCTATTTTGGTTATGGCTGTGGTGACCAAGGTCTCTGTCACGCTGAGCAATTGGTGAAACATCTGTAGTTGGTGTGTTCTCATTTCTGTTCAGTCACTGAATCTTTCATACTTATTTCAGCCTTTCGGGGAACGGTCCAAGTCCTGTTGGAGGGGAAAAGCTGATGGAAGCTCTTGCCTACTGCAAGCACATTGAGGAGTTACTGTAAGTGTGTCATCTCCAGTGTACCTTCAGGAAGCTGGGTGAAAATTGAGGAAAAGAAACCAAATCTAATCTGACTGCAGTAAATAAAAAGTATTTGTTACCATGGATTCTTAAGAGAGCAGGGTAAAAACTCACAGCTGTGTGGGACAGGAATGTGTGGTGCTGGGGGTAGGAAGTTCAGGGGTTATATGTTTGTAGAGAGAGAACCATACAAACTGTATTAAGGGGAAGAGCTGAACCTGCAGTTTAAGGCCAGTGTCAACGCCTGGGGGCTGTGCAGGGCCTGTGTTGCCAAAGAAATCACCGTCTGTGTGGGAGGGAAGGTGACAGATAGAGACCTTATAATCATTTATTCCATTCCAGACTAGTTTACAGAACATACATTTCCTGCCATAAAAAAGAAATAAGATAATGTAAATAAATAATAAAGCAGGAAGAGTTTTTTCTGTTACAGTTAGAATGCTGGAGCTATTCACAGAACCTTCAGAGGATACATACTAAAAGGTGCAATTTTCATTTAATTCCAGCTCAGGACAACTCACTCAGAAAGGGAGATCAGTGTGAGAAGTACACTGAGAAGTGCACTGAGAAGTGCAAGTCGGTTTTACTTCTCCTGGAAGATTAAAAAACCTAATTGTTCTTTCCTCCCACGCTCAGTGTCCTTTGAATCCTGGACTGTAGCTCCTTTTGCATTGTCCAGTGTGCACATGGGTGAGGAATGGGGCTCACAGCTACGTGTGGGTTACATGCAGGTAAGGAATGACACTTAGTAGTTCACTGTCAGTACCATTTCATTTCTGCTCCTTCCAGGCTGTCAAGGAATGTTTTGGGGGACAGGACAGCAGTGAAACTTGCCCTCTGTCTGCCTCACATGACCAAGCTGAAGATCCTGCAGTAAGTGTCAGCCTCTGCCCCAGGAACACTGGATATCCTGGGTTGACTGCCATGGTGCACTGATGTCTTGTTTAGACATTATTTTAAGCATCTCAGGATTGAGAAACCCTCCACAGTTACTCTGCTGCATCAAGTGGTGGGAGATTTCTCCTCTGGGTAGGTTCTTTTCTTCACTGGGAAGGTGTTGGGGTATCTGCAGACACGAGGTCCCATCCACTCTTTGTTCTTAAAACCGTTCCTCACTCATCTCAAACCAATCTCCCGTGCTTAGAGCTGGAGACAGACTCCTGGTGGTACTATGCAGCTCTTTGCTTGGCAGCAACTGGCTGATGTTCCTTCCTTGTGGAGCACTGAAATTTTTCACGTCCTTAGTCCAGATGTCACCGACAGCCACTGGAGCCACATGACATGCTGGCTCCTGCTGTAGCCTCCCTGTTTTCTGGGGTCTTTCATTAAGAATCATCTACAAAAATCCCAGGTTATTACCAGCACCAGGCTCTGATTCAAAAGACGTAGAAGATACTTTCTCATCAAGTTAAATATGAGCTTTTGTTACAGCTTTATTCTAAAATATGCTCATGTTTCTTTTGTTAGCTTGGAGAACAATAACATCGGGCTGGAGGGGGGCATGGAGCTGGCCAGAGCCCTAGTGGTGTGTGGGCTGCTGGAAGAGATAAGGTAGGCCATGACAGGTTCACTTGGGGTGGTGCCAAGAGTCTGGACTGGTACCACCCCATGTGTGGGAATCATTTTGGCTCTCAGCAGAGTCACATAGGCTCTGTCTGTGCTTGGGGATATCCCACAGAGGGCAACTCCTCCACCCATCCCAGACACTTCTCATAGGATGAGACACTGTCTGAAGGTCACTGCCAAGGGGCAGCTTGGATCACTTATTATGTTAAAATTTGTCTGCCAGTGCTGTTTGCCAGGCTTTATGAAGTCACAGTGGTCTGCAGTAACCTGGGGAGGGGTGAAGGTCTACCTACAGACCTGAAAGAGTGGAGGTGAAGTGAATTAACTCTTCCTGCTGGATTCTTGATGCCACCATTCATTGTTATGCATTTATTGCTATATGGTTAATTATTGTTATGTGGTTATTTATTTATTATTTGGACAATGTTCTTAACAATTTGCTTTAGCTTTTGGACAGCCCTGAACTGGTCAGGCAATTGAACCAGATGATCGTTGTAGGTCCCTTCAACTAAAATATTCTTTTTCCTCTCCCCTTCCTTTTCTCCCGTCCCTTTTCTCCTATCCCTTTTTTTTTTCTCCCCTCCCCTTTCTGCCCTTGTTTTTCTCCTTCTATCAATAACAAGATGAATTAGGGTGTTAGTTTTGGTGTTAGCTACGATAGATCCAGGGCAGGTATTGCCATGGCTTGTGTTGGCTGGTAGATGAGAACAGAGCAGCACACCCTAGTAAGGGCTTTAAGGCAGTTACTGCTGCTCCCCAAGTCCTTGAGAGCCTCATCTTTTTCTCACTCTATCATTATTTCCTCTCAAGTCACACCAGTCATGAACTCCAGTATACCATCTTATTTCCAGTCTCACATGCAATGCATGATGTGCTGCAGGTCTGTCTGTCTTAGTGGGTATAACCCTGTGCATTGTCTGCACCCAAGTCATTGCTGAACAGACTTAGGGTGTGAGTTAGAGCAGGGCTGTCATTCCCATTTTACCAAGCAGGCAACTGACCCCGAGTTGTCACATGCTGATTTGGCTTGTCCCTGCTCTCTGGAGTCCTCACCCTACGTATTGGTTATTGACTTAGTTATGTTTTGGTGGTGGCTTCCTTCTGGTTGTACCTGATTTTCCTGCAGCTGCTTGAGTCTTTTCCATTATCCTTACAGCTTATCAGAAAATAACCTCGGGGAAGGCAGTGTCTGCACCCTGTCCGAGGGTCTGCCGCGCTTGGAACGCCTCCGGAAGGTCGAGTGAGTAGCAGGGCCCTGAGGGCTGCGGGGCAGAGTGTGGCTGCCTCACTTTGCAGTGGTGTCCAGGCTGGAGCATGGCGAGGGTGCTACTGCTGCTGCTGTGTGCCCAGCAGTTCTGATGCCAGTACATCAAACTCTGTTTTTTCCGTCCCC
Organism: Ceyx cyanopectus; assembly: GCA_013401355.1. Classification (NCBI taxonomy): domain Eukaryota; kingdom Metazoa; phylum Chordata; class Aves; order Coraciiformes; family Alcedinidae; genus Ceyx; species Ceyx cyanopectus. The sequence continues at coordinate 7,727 of VYZU01024025.1, read as the reverse complement.
ACTGTTTCAGCTTGAGACTCTGTGGAATCACTGATGGTGCTTCAAAATCCCTTTCTCATGGGTTCCGACAGTGCCCTGGCGTGGAGGAGATAATGTAAGTGTGGGTAGGGAGGCCACTTTCTAATGCCAGCTCCTATCTTTAGCTGCTGTACACTGACCGATACTTACCACTAAGGACTTTTAAGTGACAAATTTATTAGTAATTTATTAATTGCCTAAACTGACTTCTAAAAATGTACTGCTCTAAATAGCAACTTGCTGGAAGCTAAATGTGAAATGCTGAAAAGAATATGGAGGAAAATGCTCAGCTTCAATCTCCATAATCCTTGGTCTTTTAGCATCTGCTTTGTGAGGCAGGATGAATTCCCCATCTTGTTCTCCATGATCCAGATCTTGCCTGCATTTTTTTTACAAGATGGACATGGTTGCCTCTCAGATCAAATCAGGAGCTTCTCAAGCTGTACTGAGTACTTAGAGCAAAGCGATTTCAGCCTGCAGCTGAACCCGGTGTACCACCAGCTGTAATCACATACACTGGAACAAAAGGGGTTGCTCTGATGTGTGGAAGTTTAACACTCATGAACAGCATAGATGGGCTAACTACATTCTGGCAATGTATTCACCTGCCCAAGAGAACCTCAGCAAGGAACCTGCTGGGAACCTGCTCCATCTTACGTCTTTTTAATTTCCACATTGCACTAGAGGGACATTAACTTTAATTAAACACAGGATCCCATGGGGTCAGCAGCAGTCTCATCAATCCTGAGGTACCTGGAGCTTTAATGAAGACTAGCAGTGCCTGAGGTGCTGACAGGGTACAGGCCTCCCAAGCTGAAACCACTTCTCTGCCAGGATATAGATCTATGAGACCCAGGCTCTCCAGTCACCTCTGCTGTATGGGAGACACTCAATTATTGCGCTCCTCTTACATGTCTCAGGTCTGCAAAGTCCTCATGGATGGTTTGAGTAAAATGAAGCGGACTTTGCTCCTCTTTCTCCAGAGGGTTTGTGTGGAGGTCACAGATTGCTGAGGACTCAGGGCATTAGGTCAAAGCCAGGATTTTATTGACACACCCAGAAGAGGTCTGGCAACAATCCAGTGGAATAGTGGAATGAGTAAAGGAATATTCAGTATGTAGGTGTCACAAAGACTGGTTAAGCATGTGGGGAGTCACTACTCCTGGATTACTAACAGATAGGCAGATTCTCCTTTAATAGTGGTGTGAGGAGAGGTCTGTCCATGTCGTCAGAGGCATATGTGAATTATGTCACTGGGAAATCAAAGTATTTTTTTGGCCTCTGTGTGCCATAGAGAAATTCTGGAGTTCCCCAGACTTGGGAAAAGGAATGTCTCTGTGGGATGGCTCCAGGATCATTCAGCACTGAGTAGTGCCATGCTAGGTTTCTGAAAGCCCCAGTCTTTTGAGGGCCATGCAAGCAGAGCTATCCTTCATAAGAGCTCAGACAGCTTTAAGAGTGGGTCTGAGAGGCACCTTTGCTGCAGTAGCTGAACGCCATCAGCACAAGGAGTTTCCCTGGGGTGAAGCTGTGCACTCAGCAGGTAGTTCCATCTCTTGCATCTCAGTCCCTGGGCATGCAGGACTTCTGGAGATAAACACAGTCCTCAGCTTCTGTGGCAACCTTCCCTAGTGTCTCACCATACATAGAGATATGTGGAGAAGCTGAGGAAAATTCTCAAAATTAAGCCTGTAAAGCAGGGGAATATTCACCTGCCATGGTGAGAGGGTGTTAAGCTCTTGTGAACAGGCTGATCTCTGAGGGTGCTATCACACCTCTGTAATTCCCTTTCTGTTTATCAACTGACTCATAGTTGGGATTTCTCGTCTTAGACTGTCTTGGAATTCCCTTGGAGACAGAGGAGCCCGAGAGTTGGCCAGTGCCCTCCCAGGGATGAAAAAGCTGAAGATGTTGGAGTAAGTACAGCTAAACCTCAGGAGGACTTGTTTATCTGTTGTTGAACCTTCAATCACAGGACTTCCAATAAGATGACGTACATTAGGAGCAACAGACAGGATTTTGCAGTTGAACTTCTTGCTTAGCCTGCTCCATGCACTGTGGGCCAGCCTTGCTACACAGGCAGTGAAGCAGCATTTGTTTTATTTAAGGTGCTTGCAGTATAGTATCTAAGCAGAAACTAGTCTGTGAAGGCCTCCTATTTTCAGTCAGAGCAGACAAACTGGTATTTCTGGGACTTGAGTCATATCACCTAATGACCTCAGGTGAGCTGCTTCCTGCAAGGTTTTACTTCTCCACAGTGCCTGGGAGGGTCTAGATGGGTGCCATGCTCAGAGATCTGCCTTTGTGAAAGCCTGCAGCAGGGCACAGAAGCCATTCTCAGGATGGAGCAGCCAAATTGTTGCTGTATGAAGGTGTTAGTCTGTGGGACACCCAGTCAGGAGCTGAGTTTTGTTTGTCTTGTGCAGGTAAACTACCTGGTAGAGCCTGACTGTTCTACAGGGACAAGCAGGAAGGTTGTGTCTGAGGCAGGAGGAGTTGTTGCCAGTATTTTTTGGTTCCAGGTTCACAGTGGGATCTGTTAGAGTGTCCCAGTTTACATGTCCTGTTGCTAGAAGAGGGTCATGGGGAGCAGTGCACACACCTCTTGCGGTGTTAAAGATGAGGCTGATGTCAGTTGTGTGGCATCACTGTGCTTGTGCCAAAAGCTCTTGTGGGCCAGAGAAGGAGGTGCTGCTTATTTAGCTGGTTTCCACTCTTGGTTTGTTTTTGGATTTCAAAACCCTATTTTTTAATATTTTGTTTGTTTCAAAAACAGTTTGGAGAAAAATCGCATTGGTGCCTGTGGGGCCACAAAGCTAGCAGAGGAACTTGCCAAGTGCCCAGAAATTCAGCTCATAAGGTGAGATGGTATCACAAAGCTCTGTGGCTGGGTATTGGCTTAGCAAGGGGAGGTCGGGGTCACCAGTCTTGGAACAGACATGACCTATGCCAACCCTCTGCCCTGGGTTAGTTGGCATGGAATAGGATATTGCAGGGGATGCAGATGCAAACCAAGTAAGCTGAGAGTTTTCTTGGGTAGCTCTACCTCCTCAGAAAGACCTGGAAAAATGAGACTAAAATGCTTTCTGGCTTTAAATGAGGTAAAATGAAAACTCAGTTGTGTAATGTCTCCATCTGGAAAGTTTGTTGTATTTTTTCCTGGAAGTTTTCTTTCTCCCATTTAACTTCTGAGGTACATTCATGACTGGTCTCACTCTGTCCTGAGATCCATGTCTTGCAGTTAATTGGACACCTGATTTTTTCCCCCACTCTTTGTCCTTGCCTCTCCAAGCCCTGTATATAAAACTCCACTAGAAATCTCTCGTAGGAGAGACCCACTCATCCATCACTCATTTGAAAAGTCAGTCCTCTGAGAGCACCTCTGATAACTTTCTGGTAATAGAGGTCCCAGGGCCAAGTGTCTGCTCCTACCTGAGCTGTTTCTTTGGCCCAAACCAGTCTCTGCCTTTCCCAACAGAGAGAACAGCCAGGGAGCAACTACTGAGGAATGTTTCTGGTCCCAGCTGGAGCTTGGGGCCCCTGTGTGCTTGCTTAGATTGGTGACCACAGCACATAGTTCCTTTGACTCATCAGGGCACTCTTCTGTACACAGTAGAAGCCTAGTATGGGCAACTTAGACTCCACAAAATGAGTTGAATGAAGAAGGGTGGCTCCTGTAAATCAGGTTGCCTGTATGCAACTTGGTTCTTCAGCTGCTTTCTGAGGTCCTAGTGGCCTGAAGGCTTTTCAAAGCCTTAATCTCTCTCCCAGGTGAGGGAGTCAGTCTCATCGGGCAGGCTGCTGGTTGTGTCACTGAGATATGGCCATAGCTCACTCCTGGTTCACTGTTGGACCTTCTTTGATGAAAACACAGGGCTGCCTCTTCCACTCACTGTCTTTGACATGTCACCTCAGTGCTCACCATCTTCAGTCCTGCAGTAACACCTTTACTGTCATTGTAGGCTGTGGGATAATCTGGTGCCCAAGGACATTGCTGAGAATTTGACAAGCCAAGACCCAAGACTGTGTTTCTCCTTCTACTAGCAAAGAAGAACCCTTGTCTGGCTAGAAATTGCTCTCTGTCTTCCACTACCCTCAAAATTTGCATTGAAGAATCCAGGAAGTCGAAGTTCTTACAATTAAAAACTGAAAGTACCAGCTCTTCCTTTCTTGCACTGATCGAAACATGAACACTTAATGGTGGTTTGTTTTGTTGTTTTTTTTCTGAGCTTTTGTTGTCCAGAAAAGCAGAAGACTATAAAGAATCGCTGCTGAGCAGGTCAAGTTCATGGTGTAAAAACACTTGAAGAGTATGAGATGCATCTGCTCTGACATTCAGAAAGCCAGTGGAATATTTTGTTCTCTTTAATCAAGATTACAACACCTACAGGGTGTTCCAATAAAAGAATGTACATCCTCCAAGAGAGTCTGTAAAATTACTTACAGAATTGTAAAGTATTGACCCTGTTACAGACAGGCTCTAACAGGCTGTTTGAAAATTGTGTGTAACTTTAGACAAAAAGACACTAATGTGTGGTTTTGTTTGCTCCTTTTCATCCAGAATTGAAGAAACTTCAGGACTTTTGAAATATCAAATTGTTGCTCAAAACTTCAATATTTATACTGTGAGTTTGCTGCTCGTTGGGGGGGTCAGACCATGGCTGCCCTGTGCATGTGTGGAATGCCAGCTTATGTTGCAGGAGCAGGGCCAGATTGTTATTGTTGTATTATATTGTGTTACAGTGTTTTCCTTATGTGTTTGTGCTGTAAATATTTCATCATTTGGTAGATTTATTTATGGAAATTTGCTTACCACAATGTTTGCCTGGGAAGGCATAACAGATCTGATTTGGGCAGGGCAGGTGTTTGGAATGGAATGGAAATGCTGGTCCAGCAAACCTTTGGGCAGAGGACAAGGACAGCTGGTACCTGTTACTCCTGGTCCTTATTTAAAGATCAGCATTAGGCTCTGACAGTGTTATGTAAAGGCAGGGACTGGAAATGGTTTGAAAACAAGATTTAAAAAAAGGTAGGGGAATTCCTTATTGGGCCACAATTCTGTAAAGTATTCAGGTATCTGAGATTCAAGCACTGGACTTTAGGAAAAGCTTCACCAAATGTGACTTTTACTTTCATCCTGTATTTTCAGATCTAGTTTGCAGATGCAAATCTTCCCAGTGCCCATCAGAGGAAGGGTCTGGAACAAAAGGCAGCGTGATCAGGTAGGAAAAGGTGTCTTGGTGCCATTGTATCTTCACAGCTTTCAAGGCAAGTGTGTTTGTCAGCTGGGCTCTTCTTGGGCCCTGGTCTCCTGGAACTTCATTTGGAAATCCAAGAGGTTGAACAGAGTTTGCAGTAATAGTCTGTTTTGGTCCAGGCTGTGAGCTGGAAATTCATTTTTCCCTGCATTTGAAACATCATTTTAGTAGGACTGTGTGTGATAAATAATAGCAGCTGAGTTTGACTTTGTATGAAGGAAAGTTCTGAGGTTGGACTTTTTAATGTGCTTTTTGATGGCTGATTTGTCACCTTTGACAGCATCCAGCACCAGAGCCTTTTGCTGCTACGTGTATGCCGAGGGAAAATCAGACACTCCCGCTGTCAAACTGATCTTTGTTCAGCTCCATTGTATTGTCACTACCCCTCCCTTCATTTGAATTTATCCAGATGTCATGATGATTTACTTCCCTCCTTCATTGATGTAGAACGTGCTTTCTTGCATCTTGCTTTCCCTCCTCTTTTGTTGGAGAAAAGAAACTGCTTTAACTGCATAAATGAGAATAATGCTTCGATGAGCACTTGACTTTCCAAGTTGGTGTTAATTTCCTGGCTCTTGGATGCTAACCCTACTTGGCTGCCTGGGGCAGAGCAGCCACTGCAGCGAAATCTTCGGGTTTAGATCACACAGGTAGATTGGTTTTCCTCGCAATAAAATGCACTATCTAAAAATACATGAGAGCTGAGACTCCCCCCGCAGCTGCCCCAACTCCAGGAATGGGGAAGCGTTCGTCTGTTCCGTGGGGTTTGCAGTCACATGGGGGCTGCCGCAGCACTTCTCTTCGCCGGAGAGGTCAGAGAGCCCCTCTGAAATCTAAATGCCCACCCGCCTTTCTCAGGCTCTTCCACAAATTCGGGATTAGCTCCCAAAGATGCTGAAGGGACCTGCAGGACCTCGCAGCTTCGTTTCGCGAACACCAGGTGTCAGCAAAACCCCGACGATGGGAGGCGGTTGTCTATAGTACGGCGGTTTCGCCTAAACCCGGGCTGCAGCTGGAGTGTGTGGGGTACACCTTAAGAAAACAGCGCTGTGGTTTGAGCTGAGCACAACTTAGTCGGTCCGTCGTTGGTTTGTTATATCGAATGCGAGGGACTTTTCGGGCCCCCTTCCCCAGCGTGCTTCCCATTCACATTGTGCTGCTGATGTCCACCGTCCTGCTCGTGCTTGTGTCCTCAAAGTTTCTGAGGGGAACCTGGAAGCTTTGTCCAAATCTCAGAGGTTTAAATGAATATTCTGGTATGGGGGAAGACGTGAGGCTGTTTAGGGGTTGTGTGCGATGGCTGAATACCAAACTGATTCCCAAATAGCTAATTAATGTGGGCTATTTTTAGAGATGTTACTATTAGGCTTCAGATTTATCATGGTCCAAAAATGGAAATGTATCAGGACGCTCTGCACACCCCTATTGTTTCAGGCTGCCTGCAGCTTCCGGAAGACAATGTCCAAGCTAGTCAGTGCTGGTTTCATGCACTGAAGGGATTTTGTTCCCTGAGACCAGATCTTTAGAAAAAAATACAGCACTTTAAATAAACAAGCTGCTGGAGGGAGCAGATTTTGTGCTAGGGAATGTCCAGAGCCAGACTGGGCTGGGCTTGGCCCTTGTATGTGATGGCCATTGTTCTGTAGAGCTGGAAATGCAGTTGCCATTTGCCAGCTGTCAAAACCAGCTTCAGGTAGCACTGGACCTTCCATGACTTAAGAGGTATCATGCCAGGCAGGAAAGAAAACATAGGGAGAATGGATTTTGGAGAAAATAGGCACATTGGCATTCATTAAATACTGTCTGCCTCTCCGTTTTTAAGCCGTGGTCATGGCGGTAGGAGGGCAGGTCTGGCACATGCCCCACTTCTCCTGAATTCCTCTTTCAGGCACAACCTCAGCCCTGCCTATTGATGGTTTCTGGACGAGTTTACCCAGAAAGAAGTGCTTTGTTCCTAAAACCAGTCTCAGCTCTTTCAGTTGGATGCTGCCTACACCAAGCAGGAGCTTTTGTGATCCGTAAGCCTGTCCCGCGTCCCCTGCCCCACTCCTGGGGTGCCAGAAAGAGCTGGAAGAAGGAACCTCGTGGCTACTGAGAACAGAGCCAGTGCCTTGAACCTCCTTCTACCTTCAGCATCTCAGGGACACCTGGCCCGGGGGTAATAACGGACTTGCTTGTTTTGCCCATGATCTTTAAAAGCAATAGTAAAGAGCTCTGTAGCCATTAAGATGATTTATTTAATCTCGGAGGGAAGCTTCCAGTCTCTTCACCCTATCTCCGTATCAAAAAATGCCTCCGTAAATAGCCCTGTCGCCTGATGCTGTGTCCGCCCAGCGTCAGGTGAAGTTGCTGATGGCACCTCGTTGCAAAACCCCGGCTGGAAGGGAGAACCGCGGGTCGGGCGGGGTGACCTGACACGGCCCCTGCACCGGTGACGGCGGCACCGCCCCC
>VYZU01024018.1:1974-13636 GCA_013401355.1 Ceyx cyanopectus | reverse complement strand
GTGGAACAACAACAGGAAAAAAACCAACTGGATTTTAGACAACATGTTCAGAAACAGTGCAACAGCTGAAAAAAACCTCTGCAAATAGTAGTTCATCAGAACTTCTAGTCTTTTATTTATTCCAGTAGCTACAGAGAAAATATCCCTTTGTTTTGACAGCTACTATATTGGTGCTGCTACTGATGAAACTACACAAAAGGAAAATATGGAAACAACTTGTTTGGAAATAGTACTGGCTTCTATCTTCATTCTTCAGCTGGCTGGCCTGCTTTGTTTCTCTGCTCACTATTCCACCCTCTTGGATTCGAAAGAATAAGACAGAGAAGCTTGACACAGACAAAAAAAACCCCAGAAATAAAATTCCACAGGGAGCATCACACTGTATTTGCCACTGTGGTCAGGATTTTTACAGCCAGTCAATAATGTGCTTCATTTAGTACCTATGTGCCTGTGAAGTATTGACTCTGCACCTCTGCTTTCTTTGGTTGATTGGAATTGCCAATACTGGGCAGGGCAGAAGAAAAACTGAGTTGATATAGTTTTCCCTGACCACTTAGAACTGCAGTCACTTCCTATTCCTGTTTTGAGATACCAAGTCATAAGTTAAAGAATAAATTCCAGAATGCCTCACTTTCTCAGTGTTCAAAAACAAACACACACCCCTCAATCTGCCCACTCATTTAGGCTTCAAATCACCACAAATGTGTATGAATTACAGGGAAGGATGATACTTCAAATAAATAGATGTAAAAATAAAAAAAATAAAAAAAAAGAAGATATAAAATCTCATTGATAACTCATGACTTCAGGTCCAATACAATAAAAGTTACAAGACTGCTTACATAAGCTAGTATTTCTAGCCCTGTATGAAAGTTCCACTGAATTTATTGCACTATTTAAACTTCCTTCATCACATGAAATGCTGTTATGCCTCAGATTCAGAAGGAAAAAAAAAAAAATCCTTGGGAACCTTTGGTTCTTTCAGCAGTCTTAGTTATTTTCTGCAGAATCCAATTTTTTACTTACTAAACCAGAATCATATATACCTTCCTGTTACTGAGCTATAATAGCTTTCCCCATATAAGTCAATGTACTGTGCCCTGTTAATCAGCTACAGAGCACACTCTCCTGCCAGCATCATAGCAGCAAGGAAATAAACTCCCCTCCATACCATTTATCTCAGTGATGAATTAACACCCAAGACAGAGCAGGTCCATTTAAATGTTAACTTCCAGAAGAAAAAGCACACTTCCACTCCACTCCATTCCATTTAGAAAGAGAGAACTGACAGCTTTGTCCTAGGTATGATGACATTTGCTACTCTGACTTTCCCGTTCACAGGGACATTACAGTATCCATCCATCAGAAAGAAGTTTCCTTGAGATTCAGATATTTATATCAATGGAAGAAAAGTCATGGAACATCAGTAAATACAAACACATAACCTCAGCCATCCATAAGTTTCCAACTCCTCAGGGTCTCAAGACTACGGAAGGGAAGGCCAGAGATGCCCTCATCCTCTTCCATGCTTTCTCACAGGCACTAGCTGTTGAAACCAGGTCTTTGGTGCAACCTCTCCTATGTTCTAGTGCTCATACTCCACAAAACAAGAAAAGGATACCTGGCCTTTCCAGTTTTCAGGCTATTTATAGTTTGTAGTCTAACCATCATGCTGGATAGACTAAAAGAAGTCTGTCGTAGTTCCCACTTAGTCCCTGAACTATTTGGGGAACAGGGAGCAGACTATTTGAAGGGGCAGGCCTTGTTTGTAACCCAAAGCAGACCATACACACAAAACATCTTGATTTATGAACCCCAGAGGCTGGTAAAGCTTAATCCTCACTAGAACACTGACTTCAATGATTTTTCATGGGCAAAACAGAGAAAAAAAACCTCAATGCTTCACAGGAGTCTGTTCAAATACTTAGCATCCTGATCGATAAACAGGTCACCTGTAAAGTTGCTGAGATATCTTATCAAAGCAGGCTGAGTAGATGAAAAAGACAATCTGCAGCTCATCTGTTCCTTCTTGACATTTGTATCTAGCAGTAGGTTAGAATGCATACAAACAACTATACACTCAGAAATGTTAAGAAATGGAAACTATATATTTCTAGTTACAGACAGCTTTGATGATTAATAATTTGAAGCTGCATTGGAGGATGTCTCAGAAGTTCTTGCAAAGATTCTGTCAGTAAAGTTAAAAGTAAGCTAACCTGTACAGTGCTTCTAAAAAAGAAATATATTTGGACACTGGCAAGCAGTCATCAGAAGTAAGTGATGGTGACTTACTAAGAATGCTTTTGAAAAACAAAGCCTTTTCCATCATTATGGTCCAGTGTGCACGGTGAAAGAAATCTATAAAATAAAATCAAACTCAAAATCCATATATTCACCCCTGCTCCTTCAAAATCTTCTGTCAACATTTCCTGTCAAATTGTAATCCCTTCTAATTTTGCTCTAAGACGTAAACATGCCATCCACAGCATCTTTACTGAAAGAAGCCCATGTGTTTATGTCAGAACTCAAAACATACATATCACATCAGATGCAAAAAGGCAAATGAGTGCAATATCAATACTGAATTCTGAATCCAAAATAGCCATAATTAATTGCTATCAAAATATGAAACGGATGAGTCAATCTGAAGTAGCATTAAAAAAAATAATTCAGCCAAGAAATACAGAAAGCCATGGTTTTCTGATGTAAAGTCTTAAATATTTCTCTTCAACACAACACTTTCACAGTACAAGCAGAACATTTACATTACAAACCACAAAATCATATATTTTACCAGAATATCCAATTCATTAAATATAAAAGAATGCCTGTCCATTGCAAGAAAAAAAAGTTAAAAGCAACTTTTAATCCTTACTTGTAATGCAAAAGACTCCTGTTCTAAAATATGAATTTGAATGTAAATGTTGGGCAGCAAGGGAGAGAATCATATCATCTGGGTTTAATTTGTATTGTGTGCTAAATGCTAGTTATCCTAAACACATTTTTCTCCTCCAATTTGAATATGTAGAGTGACTTCTCTAGTGTGCTGAGGAGAAGGAATAAGCCACCTAGCACTTAAGAAAAGCAGTGATGAGATTGCAAGGGCACTCTGGAATGTGGATAGATACATAAGGGAATTGATATATCTCCAATGACAACCAATAGGAATATTAATGTGTCTGGTTTGGATTGCAGTGCATTAGTATGCTGAGACTGTCTTGCTTTTCATACTGCAGAGGCAAGGTTTCTCATCTGAAGTGAATGCTGGAATCCACTGTGTTTAGTTCACACCACGAAGTCCCTCCTGTGATGACTGAACCCCAGGCAGCACCACAGAGGCACTCACTCCTCATGGGATGGGGAGGAAAAGCAAAAACATGTGGAGCTCGTGGATTCACCCACGTAAGAACTGATTAATAATCTAAATAAAATATACTAAGAGTAATAATAATTTAATAATTTAATAATAATTTAATAATAATGAAAAGGATGATAGCAGAGTGGGCTATAAAACCCAAGAAAGACCAGTGATGCACAGTGCAATTGCTCATCACCCAGTCCCCATGCAGCAACCCATCTCTCTTGGACAACACCCCCCCAGTTTAGGTAATGGGCATGGTTTCCCATGGTATGGAATATCCCTTTGACTAGTTGATGTCAGCTCTCCTGAAGTGCTCCCTCCCAGCCTCTAGAGCACCTGATCACTGGCAGAGCATGAGAAACTGAAAAATCCTTGGGTTAGGATAAGTACTACTTAGAAACAACTAAAATGTCAGCAGGTTATCAACATTCTTCTCATATGAAATCCAAAAGACAACACTATAGCAGCTCCTGGGATGAAAACTGACACTATCCCAGCTGAAAGCAGGAAAAACCCAAAGAGTAGGAATAAATAAGCCTAAATTAATACAACAAAAATATGCTACAACATCTTTTACACTGTTTCAAATGAACTTTGAAAGTGCTGCTAACTGAAAAGTGAGAGATTCTGTAAACCAGCTTGTGGTAACACCTTGAAAAACATCCAATTTAGAAGCAGGTGTTACTTAGGACAGTCTGTGACAGGTTTAATTTCAATGTGTCACAAGCCTGTTGCTCAGTATGATAAACCACTAGCCAAACGTCTCATCATGTGTGACAAGAAGACTGCTAGAGAAGCCCTTTCCTCAGCCCTCAGAAGGGCCACCAAGGAACACAATAAATAGTGACAGTAAGGACTGGCAACGCTAGGCAGGGCACACCTCGTGCTGCAGGTTCTTGCCAGGAAGAAATCAGTGAAGAGCTTATCAAAGACCTTCTCCTGTGAGGATGGAAACAGCTGTCTGCCAGGTATTGCCATATTTATCAGTCTTTGGTACATTTAAGAGGAGTTCAAGAACTCCTCATCTTATTAAAGTTCAAGAGAATAATTAATAAAACTTCAAGAACATTTATCTTATACATACATGTTCTGTTGGGGTTTTTTTCTTGACTGTGGAGATAATAAAAAAAGAAATACATCATATACTATGAATCCTTCCTTCCTTTCTTTCTCTTTCTTTCTTTCTTTCTTTCTTTCTTTCTTTCTTTCTTTCTTTCTTTCTTTCTTTCTTTCTTTCTTTCTTTCTTTCTTCCTTCCTTCCTTCCTTCCTTCCTTCCTTCCTTTCCTTTCTTTCTCCCTTTCTTTCCTTTCTTTCTTTTTCTTAGAAAGACATAATATAAGAAATAATTAATATGAAGCTAACTTTACTCCTGAGCAAGTTTCTTGGACAGCTTACCTACTAGATAGGTATGATAGTTGGTGGACTGGAAGCTTCATTTTTCACTCTCTTATGTCCCATGTGGGACTCCTTTTTTACCATGCTTCCAGGAAAACCAACCCCTACAGAAATCCAGCTGTGTAAACAGGGTAATACTCTGCACACACAACATTGACTTTCCCACTTCCCACTCCCATTTGCATGTCAGAAAGTCAATACAAGTCTTATCCAGGCCTCATTTGGATGCATGTTTGCTGTTTCTCCTGGTCTCTGCTGCTTGGATCTGTTATTTCTCACTGTGCTTTTGTGAGCACAGCACTCTTGCCATGGTGCAGAAGTCTTCCCTGTGTCACTGCCATCTCCCAGCCCAGGCCTGACACACTGGTAGGGAGCCAAGCCCACGTTCAGCCTGGTGAGCAATCGAGTCCTGAGGAGCTGAGGCTTTTCTGTATCTCTGGAGCTCAGCTGTAATCTAAAAGATTAGAGCAGCACATATTGATTGCCTGGGATGTTTCATATTCCACTTGAAGTTGCATGCTCTCAATAGAGATAACACATTGTTGCTCAACAGGGTGGCTGCTGCTCAAAAGGAAGAAAACGTAGCAGCGATTTTTCTCCCTCCAAGGTGAAACCATAAATTACAGGAATTTAGTAGTCTCCACACAACCCCTACTGTTCAAGGTTATTTTTTCTGAAGTTTATTTCAAGCCTCGGATCCCTTACAGATCTCTGTAAGGAAAGGAAGAAATCTCAGGTCATTTTTTTGATGGTGGTTACTTAGCCACAGCAGAGCCCAGGCAGCCAGGCCTGGTCAGGAGCTGCTCTTGGGCAACACTGGGACACAATTCCCAAAATCCATTTGGATGCCCAGATTAGTCAACAACATTTTGCAAAGAAATTTGGTTTTGATACCTATTGAGTAGTTTTCTGAGTAAAGGCTTCTTAATCCCAAAGCTTTTGGTATGGCCACATACTTTGGCTCCTATCAATTACCACCTTAGTTCATTCAAGGGCCAAGTTACTAACAAATAACAATAATATTTTTGTTTTGTTTGGTTAGGTTATATGTTTGTTTGTTTTGTATGTTTTTGGTTTTTTTGGGGATGCCTTTTTATTTTTTAGGATTTTTTAAATAAACACTTGTAAGGACTCCTGGGAAACCTAGGAAATGGCAATAAAAAAACCAGCACAAATGTGTCACGTATTATATGACTACTATCAGATATTTCTGGATGTACTGTCCTTCATCAAATGGTATAAAATATGTTCTACAGTATTCTCCATACTTTAAAGAAATCTTTAACTGCTGAAAATGAGAAAAGGTTTAAAGTAAACATCATTATTTACTGTGATCTATACTTTAACCACAGAGATTAGAATTTATTTATAAATTGAATTATTCAGTTTGGAATCATGACAAGTACAAATGTGTAAAAAGTAGCCTCTTGAAATTCAGGCTTAACAAAACTTCAGCCTTTCACAAAGGAAAAATAGAAAACTGTATCCAAAATGTGTACATTTAAATTTTTCAGGAAAGTGTCAGTATTTTTTTTCTTTAGTATTTTACATTTGGAAAGAACAGGGGCCCTTAAAATTAAACATCTGTTTTACTTAGCAGCATCCTACTTTGAATGATTAAAAAACTCAATGCATTCTTTTTTATTGTTTGTTTTGTTGTGTTTTGTGGCTGTTTTGGTTGTTGGATTTTTTTTGTGTGTGTTTGTTTGCTTGGTATTTTTTTGTTTTCCTTCAGTTCGATTTGTTTGTTTTTCAGGACCAAAGGATAAGACATTAATGAATTAATTCTAGTTTCCTGAATAACATATTTACCAGTCAGATTAATCTTTCATTATCAGGTTTCCATCTCTAAAATTAAGGATTTCTCTTTAATGAGAGCAAAACATGTGATTTTTTTCCTCGCAAAGCATACTTATTTTAATGGCTGCTTTACTTCTAGCAAATTTACATCAACCTTAATCTTCCCAATTAAGAGATGTTATACTAATTTAAGCAAGAAAAAAAGAGCCAGTAAGGGACTTTAAAATTTCTTGGCACTTAAATAAAAAAGCATGCCCACAGAAAGCCAAATATTAACTCTCAATATAGAGCAGAGGTACAGAATAAAGATATTTTGGACTTCTTGTACAAAACCTACCACTAGGATAGCAAGTAGTTTCACAAAATAAAGTTAACCTCATTAGAGATAATAAAATATTTTTATTTACTCATCTACAGATTAAGATGCTCAACAGAAGTGTCATAATAAAGTTAACTCAGAGCAAAAGCTTCAGATTCCTGTCTCCATGTCTTCTAGAATAGAAAACCACCCTTTCCTTATAATGGCCAGGGAGGAAACTCTACTACTACAAGACTGACAAAATATTTAATACAATGAGGTACATAAAGCACACTCCACATTTGATTAGATGAGGAAATCCAGAAATTAACAGGGTATGCAAAATGCAGGGGAGAATTGTTTCTCAATTTGAACAGCAGAAAGTAAACATCACTTAAACTAGGATTTTTTTTTTTTCAAATTAATTCCATGTTTGTGCATTGTTTATTTTCATCTCCCCTCTGGAGAAAACAGATATGACATATTTATATTAGGAGCTATTAGTTGGCTGTTTATCAATTGCCTACTTTTAAAAGTGATGATAGAAACCAAAATGTGCATGATCTATGAATTAAACTGTATTATACTGACAGATCACTTCTTTCCTGAAAGGATAAAACAAATGAGGTCTAACCTTGGATGTCATCCTAGTATACTTGAAGGGGGTTTTTTACCCCTTCAACCAAGTATAAAAGATTTGCTCTCTCTATCACTGAAGCATGGGAGGATTAGGTCTGACTGCATTTTGCAAATTCTTTTGTTAAAGAGAGTTCTTTCCCATGTTTCCAAAGGAGTATCAAGTGAGGATATAAATTAAATTTTCATAAATGCTGCCTTTACCAAAGCAGCAACAAAATGTTAAAGAAAAAAAGTGAAAGAAGGAATACTTTTGATCTTTCTCCTTACTCCATTATTAATCTGAAGTATGTACAGCATACATTTAAGACCATGTTAGACTTGACTGAATTTGCCCAAACCAGAAGATAAGCTTCCAGAATTTGTTGCTATCTTTGGGGGTTTTTAGGGCCAAAATCTTATGTGAATTTTGATTAATAGAGCTGTGAATAGAAAAGGAAAAGCAACATCAACAACAAAACTGAGGGATATTGGATAATAGGAATATGTGAACATAATTCATATTTCTGAACTTACCCCAGTATTGTACATGGAAAAGATCAAGCCATGTTACAACCAGCCAGGTGCAGCATTCTCTTCCTATATGGGCTGGAATACTCCAAACAATTAAGTTACAGAGCAGTGAATTTTGGCACTAGAGGCTCAGATCTCTTACACTAATACCTTGAAGAAATAATATGTAAATCAGAGCTTACAAATGTTTTCACAGACTGGTATAAAATCTGCAAGCTGATTCCACTAAGTGTTCAGCATCCTGAAGCACAGCAGAGCAACAGCACAAGGAACAGATGTGTTCAGGGCAGTAGCTGCAAAACCCCATATAGTTTGTGGATAAATTTCACTTATTCCCCAAGGTCTGAAAGTGCTTAGCATTTAATTTATTTCCCCAAAGACTGAAGGAAATATCACACCTGTACGATAAGGGCAGATCAAGAGCTGCATAAATTTGTCTATCTGAAACTGAATAGAACATTTTTTCTTTGTGGCAAGACTTGTTAATTGGAAACATGAGAATAATTAATTCACTTTTGTGAAGTCAAACAGGACTCCTATTGCTGACACAGGGAAGGGCAACTAGCAACACAAGCAAACTCCTGGTCCATCTGCTTTGATACTCAATTCTCTAGAAGGTGTAAAACTTGGGTATAAAGTCAAGGTTGAAACTAATTGATTTAATTTAATCAGAAGATACCATATGAATGATAGGTCAACTATTTTTTCCTAAGTGAAGATAGATAAATCCAGAAGTATTGGTCAAAAAAGTTATCTTCAGTTTTAAGATGACAATAAATTTTTAATTCCATAAAACATGGTGTGTCCAAACTCTAGCTACTAGTTCAGCATAGAGACAATAAAATTGGTGGGGCACAGAAAATTTCTATAATAGTTTTTGTATTATTGTGAGGAGACACAGATTTTGAGTGTTGCAGGTACTCTCTTTTGAAAAGGGAATGACACTCCAGTGCAAGGACAGTGCCAGCCTTTATTAATTCTGAGCATGAAGTCAGGAAGCCACATTAAACACTGAATTAAAACATTTCAAGGTGCCATAGTTTGTTCACTTGATCAAGAAAATAGATATCCACATTTTCTAGTGGATCAGATTTTCTTAAGAAGAAAAAAAAATATTTATTTATTCTTAAATATTTCCTCCCTTTCCAATTGGTAAATGTAATGTAGGATTCAGATGGAGGTAGAATTTTATAAAATTTTACATTATTTCTTATTTGATACTTTTTCTTCCTTAAAAATGAGGAATAAAAATTCACATACGTGAATTATTTTTTCCATTTGGCTTGAAGGAGACCTAAGTGAAAAAAAGATTACAAGCAATCATTGTACAGTGGTGGCTGGGTTTGTTTTGTGTCAATGGGATGCCATCTAATCAAAACACACAACACTGACTAGCATTTCACAGAATATTTGAGCAAGTAATGATGTTAAATAATGCATCAAGATAAACACAACACACGTTGAACACTTTGCTTCCTAGAATGCTCCATGCTCATTTCAATTCAGCCCTTCTGGTTGTATTTCTTCTCTTGAAGCACTGCTACTGAGAGAAAAGTTTCCTCTCATAGGCCTCTGTCCTCAGAACATCCAGGGAACTGGGCCCTAAAATACATGTAGCATTTTGTCATTAAAGAAATTTTGCTTTGTCTCCACCCCCAGAGCAAAACTCTGGGGTTTTTTCTGTACAAAACAGACTTTATCACCATTTCCACACAGCTACTTAACTGAAAAAATGCTATCTGAGCAGAACAAAAGGTGCAAGTCAAAGGGCACTGACTGCCTGTGTCCATCAGTGCTGCTGATTGAGATCTAAAGGCTCTGTCTTACTAGCAGAGACTCAAGAGGAAGGATGAAAGGAGGGTGCTGCTCTACTCCTACCTTCAGTCTTTGCATTGCCCGAGGCAAACATTCATCTCTTTTGGCAGTAACTAAGCATCCTCAAAACAGATCAGTTTTGCCATCCACAGAAAACCAGCTTCTGCCTCACTTAGCTTGGCTGGTGCAGTACTGTGATGAAAAGAAGTAAGGTTCTGCTAGAAGGAAGGTTCTGCTAGAAACAGAGCAGAAGAAAACACCATTTAATGGGGATCAAAATGAATTCCTGAAGGACTTAATCAAGCAGAGGGTTGCTGTACCATTGTTGCCTTGTGAAGATACTTCTGTAGTGAGGTGTAGATGCAACTACTCCGGGTAACTTCATGTGCTCCCAAAGACTTGGACTCATTTGTTTGCTCTTTATTTTTGAAATAATAGCAAATGTCATTATGATGGAGCCATCTCCTTTTACACATTTCCTTCTTGCCTCATGAGAAATTTCATTTAGCAACACTCACTAGAACAGTCATGGAATTCAATGCCTTTTAAGGCTGTTTGGGAGGATGCTATATATATGGTTTTGTAAGAGAGGTTTTTATATAGTATATGATATTTTTCCCCAAGTCAACTCTGCTTTGCCCATGAAGTAGCTGACAAACAATTTCCTTGTTTTTATCTTGACCCACGAGCTGCTTGATTTTGTTTTCTCCTCTGTCTTGCTGAGGACAGGAGTGAGGGAGCATAATGTTGACTAAATGCACTGTAAAAGCATTAGATGTTTTTTACAAGGGCATCTAAAGAATACCAAATTAATTTGTAAAGTGAATTCTACGTAGTCAACTTTCTACTTCAAGTTTTAACTCCTTATCTTCAGTAAAATACACCCAGAACACAGCTCTGAAGGTCTGTCCTTGCTATAACCTCTTAGGGTCCCAGTGGAATGGAACATGGGATTCAGACGGCAGTCTGAATAAAATAAAAATAAAATTCCTTCCATAAAATAAATGAGAGGATCCCAAAGAAACATAATTATGCAGTCCTTTCATTGAACAAAGAACTCTGTCAAGACTTGAGCTTAGTTCAGTCCCTCTCAGTATGTCAGGAAAGACATCTCAGGGAAAGACCTCTCAGGGAATCCAGGAAAATCTTTACCTTCCTACTCTAAGACAGCTAAGACTGTGTTTGGTGTTTTGGTTTTGTGTGCTTTTTTGGGTTTGTTTTTTGCTTGGTTGGTTGTTTGTTGGGTATGGTTGGACTTGGTGATTTTTGTCCTTTTGTCCAACCATCATGATGCTGTGATTCTGTAATATGAACTTTTTAGAGTGAGTCTATAGTGAACACAGCCATTGTTCTACATTTCAAGTAACCATCTGAAATTGCTCTTCCTGGGATATATTAATCATCAGCAACTACATACTTTCACNAAAAAAAAAAAAGATAAAACCAAATACTTCTCACTTCTGTTCATCATATTCTCAGGATTAATTTCATTAAGCCACATTTAATTTAATTCACAAAGTTAACTTTTATGTTTAATACAGTTTGCCAGGACTGAATGTGTGAAGAATTAATTTTCCCTTATAAATGAATGAACAAGATTGGAGGAAGATAAAATGAATGACTAAGTGATTGCAGTTAACCAAAAAGTTTCATTTTGCTCCCTTATGTAGCATGATGGAATATCATTTTATTGAACTCCATTATCCTAATGAGAAGATACTCTAAGCTTGATCTTAGCCAAAAGGCTGGAGAAGATATTTTAATGACTTACTGCTTCTGCTTAATAGGGAGATTTCATAATTACTGAAACTACATCTGTTTGATTAATGAGCCTTTTCCAGCA
>VYZU01024017.1:34229-116266 GCA_013401355.1 Ceyx cyanopectus | reverse complement strand
TCAACAACAACAACAAAAACCCATTATCACCAAGTGCTTGTTATTCACAGAGGCAGAAGAAGTGGAGGTAAATCACTGAACAACACCATAACTGGAAATGCAGGGGATAAATATGATTGAAACCAAAAAGCACACTTGCCCACACACTTCCCTACTCCTCTAACACATCTCACAGTGAAAAAACCCCAACCAAACACACCTCCTGTATTTTGAATTCTGCTAATAACAGTTACACTTTCCAAACAGACATTTCCTGCTCCTGATGAAAGTTGACAGCTCGTGGGGAAAGGCATGGGGGGAACGACACCAAACAACTCGTGCTAATCAGTGATTTCATCAAAGAGCATGACATGATGTAAGTCTCATCCAAGGCACATTTCTCTTTTACTTGCAAGTTGTACATCAACCGAAAAAAAAAAAAAAGTAAAGGGATTTACTAATTGGAAAGTTGATATGGAAATGCTAATGAGGCTGTTAAGTTGACAGGGCTAGGAATATCTAACTTTTAGATAGATGCATGCACGTGTCTCAAATAATTCTTGCTGTATAAATCATTTAACTAGGATTAACAAAGAATATGTAGAAATGAGACAAAGGCTTTGGCTGCCCTGACAGAACTGCAGAAGAAATCATACAGTCCCCAGCTCTCCCAGGAGCTCCCCAAAGCCAGGCACAACTCTCACCATCTTTCTGCAATTTTATTCCCTCGCAAGCTCCAGGTTATTGCCCATTTTTCATTTGCTTTGGACTCCCACTAAGTGGCTTGAGTGCATGAGGTTAAAGAAATACATGTACAGGTTGATTAACTTGAGCAGTGGGATGTCTGATTGAGATTGCTCTTCCCAGCCAGCAGACAGGGGCTTGTAAACCCAGAATACTCAGGCTGGCTGTGTGTGTCTATGCACCAGGGTGGTGACACTCAGCTGCTGTGTGTGTCTATGCACCAGGGTGGTGACACTCAGCTGGGACCCCACAGAAACACACATCCCATGCACAAACACCACACAAGATCTTATTGTCCCTTGTTTGTTTGGGTTTTTTTTTTCCTGAGGTAGACAAAACCCACCTAGGATGCAGCCTGGTGATACCAACATACTGCAAACCCATAAAAGCAGGATGGAGGAACCACCTACCAGCTGTGAGGAGTATTTACAAGTGTAAATATTATCTTTCAGCTGTAGAGCGAGTAAATTCCGCATTATGGAAATGCCTGCTTTATTGATCAGCTCATCAGAAAGGAGAGAGAGAGAGAGAAGATAATTGGGCAGTTTTCAGCAGCACAGCATTTTGCAGACATTGAGAATGTAGTTTTGAAATACTGCCTTCTGCAAACAGCACCAGAGAGATCAACTTGCTGATGGATGAATGCAGCAGCTTCTCTTTCATCACCTGCAAGGAATACCTTGCTGCCACTTAGTTTGGGAAGAATGCCACCTAAAGAATCATGACTATTTAATTCCTAGTGGTTTTCATTATTTCTACTCGATGGTATCTCTTATGACATCAAGCCAGGGCAACATCCACAGGGGAATATTTAGGCATTTTCCATTCTAACACCAGCACAGCCCTGCCCTTGTTGCACTGAACAATCTTCTCACGCTCACCTGGAGCAGCAAGTAAAGGTGGGAAATGGCAAAACAAACCATCTGTACAGGAATGCCCTTCATTTAAAGCTGCAAATGGAAAATTAATTTTCCCCTCTTTTTCTGCAGTTAAAAAAAAAAAAAAGGCAAAAAAAAAAAAGCATTAACCTATGTATGGAGATTAATGCAAATGGAACTGTCTTGTTTTAGTGTGACCTATCCAACTTTCAATAAGACTAAGAGAGATCGGAGTAATTAGGAGCTCATCCAATAGCCAGAGTTTTATGACTACATATTAACATCGTCGGCATTCCCACCAGCACGGCTCGCAGCTACTGCAGCATAAATCCTCTGCACTACTCGAGTGCTGGGTAAGTGCAGCCTCCTTCACATTCATTTAGAGTTTTTTAAAAAAAAAAACACCTTCTCTTAGAGAAAGCAGCAAACAAATGTCAATTTTATACTGTAGCCTACTGAGGTGAAGGGCATCAGAACCTTGGAAGCACCAGGAGATGCAAGAAGTTGCCAAAAATCGTGCTGTACAAATGGCTCATGGGTGTAGCTGGACAACAAACCTTTCTCACTTCTCCCTACCCCTCTTCCAAAAGCAGATCTAAAGTCTGTGCAGATCTAAGTTGATTCTTGATGGTTTTAAATGAACCTTGAGTAATGTACAGAGTGTTTTATTTCCAAGTTTCCCTCCACTCTGGACAGCAATGGGAAACCCCTACACTCCCTATGGCCACAGGGCAGTGCATCTGCCATGTAATTCAAATAAAGACAAGAGGAGCAGAGTATAACCTGTATTGAAAACCTTTCACCAGTTTACCAGAACAGGTTTGGCAAAAACATCTTTCATTATCATTTATAAAGCCCTGAGCTGAAAAGTTGACAGCTACTGGGAAAGGCATCGGGTACCTCTCAGCTGAGGCAAGTCTGAAAGCTCTGGATTCCTTTCCTACTGGGATGTCCCACTGTTTAGGGTCAGACCAAGATCAACTTGGCAAAACCTTGACAGCAAGAGTCTCAATCAGACTATTTTATTTGCTCTGCAGTGACACTTCCCCACCTGAAAACAACAGCAGAGCAAGAGGGGGACAAATTCCACCTTTGAGTGAGACCTGACTGGTATCCACCACATCCTGAAGAGCTTCTTTCACATCAGGTCATATAAACTGGTGTAAAACCAAAGCAGAATTACAGTCCAGCTCCTCACTCAGGAATATTTTGTGAATGAATCATCCTTCATTTGTGTTGGCTGAAAGGATTTGTCAAACAAGGACGGGAGTTCCAGCAGGCGAGACATCAAAAGACAGACCAGGAGATGACTTAGTGAGAGGCTAAAGTGAAAGCCAGCAATGTGCAGCAGCATATATTAACCAGAAGAACAGCTTGAGGCATGCCTGGAAAACACCAAGTAAGTGGAATTTAATTTCTAGCTTAATAATTCCTTTCTTTATACATGAATTTTACTTAAGAGAACATCAAATCCCATTTTCATTGGGGATGGTTGCATTTAATCAGCAAGCTGAATGGTAACTGTGTAATGCAGCTCCACAAAGGGAAGGGTTTTAATTCTGCAGCCCAAGGCAAGATCATCCCCTATGTGGGTCAGTCCCAGTGCAGGATCTAAGGATGACTTCCCAGTTTGCATTTTTCCAACTCAGCTCACAACACACCCAAAATAGAAGATCCCCCAAAGAAATGGAATATTTTTTGGCTTTTCAACTCCATTCCTGTAGTCTGTGCTATCCTTCATCTGTAACCCTGGCTAATGACAGGTTCCAGCTAACCTCTGCTGGCATTGGGGGTGTTATATCAATATTTTCCACTGGTTTGAGGTCCTCTGGTGAACCATCGTTATGCAACCAAGAGCTGGATACTGCTGTTTGGAAAGTAAAACAACCACCAATAAATCGTGGCAGCACAGCCTCGTCACCCACACTGCTCTGAGGAGAGTCATTTCTTACCAACCAGGTTTATTTCCTTGCAGACAAAAAAAAAACCAAAAAAAACCCAACAAATAAAACACATTCAGATTTTTCCGGGTTTGCTTTCAAACAAAAAATGGCAACGACAAAACGCATTTGACTAAAAAACCAGCAGCAGCAGAACTCTATTTAAAAAATAAACAGATCTGTTTACCTACATCAGCTTCCCAGAAACTGAATTTCTATCTTGCCTTTCTAACGCCCTTCAAGGCTCCTTGATCACAGGTAACACAAACACTGCCCAAAAAAACCCCAAAATACAACTGAACGAAAGCTCACTGTTTTCCAACTCCATCCTGCCCCGACTGCTCGTGCTCAATCACCGATGGATTTTCCATGCTGGCAGCGTTGAGAAAAACACTCAGAAACCTGGTGTTCATCTGAAATTTTAACATCTTGAAGCAGACAGATACCAGTCATTTTCTTAGTGAAGATTTCCCCAGTGCTGAAGAGGGAAGCTGAGATTAAAGGTACGCTATCCTCTGCTGGAAATTAATTTTCTACAGTTGTTAAAAATACTTGCTTGACTCACTTGACTAGATAAACACTTCTATCTCTTCCAGGAAAGCCTGTTTCCTTGAACCTTGTGACCTGACACATTATACAACTTAGTATCATCACACAACAGTATTTACCTCCTAAAACTGCATGAAAAGCTAAAATCGTAACAATCAAACTGAGAAGACATCTGAAATATTTAAGGGCCTTAAAAAGAATTAACACAGTTCCCCCCCCCCCAAAAAAAACCCTATCAACATGTTAATTACCAGACATGTTTCAGGAGGATTTTCAAAGTGGAGAACAAAGGAATTGGGAGGAAAAGTTTAACTGGTGCAAAAAATGTCTTGCTAAAAATGGAAGTTGTTTTTTAGTTTTAAAACTAACTTGGATTTTCATTTTTATTTCACCTTTTCAGCTTGAACACAAATTTCTGTCTCATGCAGCAACACACCAGGGCAGCAGACAGACAAACACTCCAGCAACAGCCAAAGCAAAACCTACTTTTTGATGTGATCAACTCAGCTCCCAAACCCCTGTGATCTCAGACCAGATCAGGGTGAGCTGAGCCATGCACAGCCCATCTTCGAGACACCCATTTCAGTGCTCAGCAGGCAAATGGTGCTTCCCAGAACCTTCCCAGAGACTGGAGCCCTTGCTCCTGATTAACTCCAGGGTGAACGCAAGGAAAAGCTTTTTCCCAGTGAGGGTGACAGAGCCTAGCACAGGCTGCCCAGGGAGGTTGTGGAGTCTCCTGCTCTGGAGACATTCCAGACCCACCTGGATCTGTTCCTGGGTGACTTGGTCTTGGGGATCCTGCTCTGGCAGGGGGTTGGACTAGATGATCTTTCTAGGTCCCTTCCAATCCCTGACATTCTGTGATTCTGTAAATTTTGATTCTTGTGGGTCTAAGCACTATGGAAATCAAAGCAGCAGGACCAAGCCTCGGTGTGCAGCTGGTGGAATCCCTGCAGCAGGCAGCCTTGTGCCTCTAGTTCACTGCTTGGCTGATAGATCCATATCCAGCAGGGACAGAGAAGACCCTTAGAAAACACAATATTCAATTCCCTTTTCATCTCAGGGATGTAAGCCAGGCTTAGTACCTTTACAACCTGGTGGTATAATAATTTTTTTTTGCCTTTTTTCTTCTTAAAATGAGAAAAGGATGCTTTCATTTCCCTATGAAAGGGCTGATCTGAGCATTCAGGCACTGATGACACGAGCTCTGCAAAGAGTTTTTTTGAAGGAAGCCTAAACCAAAGTGCAAGAGATTAAAGAGACAACTCCCTCACAAGCCAAATGATTAAAGCCTTTGCTCTTTGGAACAAGCATTTCCTTGAATGCCTAAAAAACAAAAGGGAGACTAGCAATGCTCCAGGTCTGCACCAGTTTACACTGCTGCACCTCAGGTTTTCTTTGAAGTTCTTCATGCACATTGGACACCCCAAGGAAATCACTTGGGCACAGAAGGTTTTGACACAGGGCCACAGCTGTAATGTATTCCCTGGTGTTTAGTTCCATGGAGGACAGATGGATAGCAGCTTTCTTTGGGATCCGGATTATGCCCCAGGGAAGCAGAACTATCAAGAGCCTGCAACAGGCAAGACCCAACTCCTGTCCTTCAGAGGGAAAGCTCTGGGGAATTCAGGATACTTCTGGATTCAGGATACTTCTGGATTCAGGATACTCTGTTCAATACTCTTAGCAAGCTTGCAAGTGCTTCTTTGCCAGTAAGGACAACGTGTGGCAGTTATAAAGGTAAGATTAATGCCACCCAAGCCCTCATCCTGCAAGCAGATCTGCTCCTTTGATCCCAAACATCAGTGCAAAAGCAAAAGGCATTCCCATGCAAGAAGCCTTAAGACAGGACTGTGTGAGTTGATGTTCTTTGAAAAATTGTAATTCTTTGGAAATTATTTTTTTTTTTTGGTGACAACACCTCACAAACTGAACACCTATCTTGCAAAATTCAGGGGCTGTTTAAGAGAGAAAAATCAAGAAAAAAAGACACCTCTATTTTATAATAAAACCAGGTAGATGCCAGTCCTCCCTTCTGCCCAAGTGTGTTCCCTGGTGAGAACAATTCTGTTCTTCTCTTGGTAATATCACTCTGTCTTTTTTAATAATGCTCTTCATCCATTAACTTTGACTCCTTATGTGTCTCATTCACAGCTACACACCGAACAAATTATCCAGAATTAAAAACATCTCTCTCATTTCCTCTTTCCCCACCTCCACACTACATCTTACAAAATCATTTTGCCATCACATGTCACAAGGAATTACTAATTTTTCTCCAAAGGGCTGGTGGGAACACAGCTTCCCTTTGCCTGACAGAAAGGTCCCATGGCCAGTTTCCATTTGAAGAAATTAATTCAATTAAGGCCCCAACTAATAGGCTGCCCCTGTTTTCTGCCTACAAGATCAACAGGGAAATGCTGCTAACTTGGCTGTTGTGCTGCTTTTCCTCCTCCCCAATCAGCACAGCCTTCCAAAGCTAGGCTAAAAAAATGACTGTAGAGAAGTCCACTTAATCACCTCCAAGCTTAATTTACATTTCATATTCATCTCTCACTAGCTAGCTCCTCCTTCAAAGGAAACTCCTCAAGCCATCACATACTTCTTGCTTTGCAATCACCACTTCTCTTTCTCATTCACATTGCCTTCTCCCCTCAGGAATTCTGCTCAAGGAGAACACATACAGAATGAATGGTACTGATGCAGTTCTTTATGATTAAGTTCTTTATGAGAGTGATAGACACTGGCACAGGTTGCCCAGAGGTGGTTGAGGCTCCATCCCTGGAGACATTCCAGGGGGACTTGAGGAGGCTCTGAGCACCCTGCTCTAGTTGAGATGTCCCTGCTCTCAGCAGGGGTTGGGCTGGATGAGCTCTGGAGGCCCCTTCAACCCAAATATTGCTAGGATTCTGTGATGCACTCTCTGGATGCAGGTCAATTGTTAAACCTTTTTGCCCCATCCCTCACTGGCCTCACACCAGCAGACTCCAGCCTTCTCTGCCCAGCCACCACCCACAGTCGTTACCATTCACATACCTGTTAAGCACAAATGTATTTCTACTCAACTCTCCTGCCAAAAATCACTTCATTTCTTTCCTGCAGCTCTAGCTCAAACTCTTCCCTGGCTCCTCCAACTCTACCACTTCATGATCATGAATTTATGTGGCAGTTTCCCTTAACTGGATTCCATCCAAACAAAGTCGTGGCTGCTCCCCTATGAAAAGATGTGATTTTCCTCTCCAATAAGCCCAGCAATGCTATGAAGGAGCAGAACTGCTGCACTGCTTGGTATCAATCACACCCAGCCTGTCCCTGTGTTTCACTCTGTTCATGGATCTCCAGACAATGCTGCAGCTTCTTCCTCACCAGTACTAGTAACAAGGATGAGTTTACTCCTGAAGGTACCACGTGGCACCACCAACACCAGGCCACTACTGCTGCCCCTGCACCCACCTCTCCTGAACACCTGCAGAGAAGGTTCTGTTGGCAGGTTTTTGTTCCTTAGACACTGGGGCAGGGGAGGTATTATGGGGATGGAGATGGTTTTTGAAGTTTTAGAAGCTGAAGGAGAAATCCGAGAGGGGTCAGCACCCAAACCATCCCAGTGGAGCTGTATCAGATACACTCACTGACACAATCTGACCCAAACCAACCTCATCAGTCTGAGTGGACCAGGACAGGCTGCAGACTCCAAAGACAAGCCTATCCTCTCACCCTGGCTCTGTATCAACCATGTAGCTCACATGTGATTGCAATTCAGATAGGAACATAAGGCAGATACTGGTGTAGGAAGCAACAAGCAACATAAGATTCATTTTTCCTTTTAGCACTTGTTCCCTGCACAGCTTTAAAAGAGTCATCTAATCTCTCAGAGAAAGTGCAGAGGTGCCAGTAGGGCAAAGAGTTCCAGAAAGGAGCCTGCTCCTCTTTCCACAAGTGCTGAGGTCCTCAACTCCCACTGGAAGATTTTGACACCAACTGAGTGTAAATGTAAAGAAGGGGGAGGAAAAGCCAAACAAAACAGATTATGCCACTTCAGCTAAAATGATGTTACGCTTCCTGAACTTTGTCACAGCTCAGAATCTGAACAAGGTAGCCTGAAATCCACAGAGAGCCTGGTCTCCTTCCAAACATCTCCACTTTAACATGGCTCCAAAGACAGCAACCTTCAGAGCAACCCCCCTTGAGGGAAGGAAGGCTCTGTGAGGACTTGCAATGCTCCTTGTGCACATCACGACTTGAGGAGCAGGGAAAAGGAGCAGGATTCCCTGAGCTTCTCCAGAAGTGACCCTGAAAAGGGGAACAAATGACTTAACATCACATACAAGGCTAAAACTACAGTCACCTGCCAGGCCATTGCAGAGAGGCTGGTGCTGGGCTCTGCTCACAGGGCATTAGTGACAGACCCAGAGGGGATGGATTCAGCTGCTCCAGGGGAGGGTCACACTGGGCAGTAGGGAAAAAATTTTCACTGCAAGAGTATCCAGAGCCTGGCACAGCCTGCCCAGGGAGGAGGTTTGAGTCCCCAGCCCTGGGGGTGTTGAAAGGTCATTTGGATGTGGGTTTGA
Source organism: Ceyx cyanopectus (assembly GCA_013401355.1). Taxonomy (NCBI): domain Eukaryota; kingdom Metazoa; phylum Chordata; class Aves; order Coraciiformes; family Alcedinidae; genus Ceyx; species Ceyx cyanopectus. The sequence continues at coordinate 107,608 of VYZU01024017.1, read as the reverse complement.
GGGCCATGGTTTAGGGGTGAACTGTGTAGAGCAGGGCTGATGGTTGGACTGGATGATCCCAAGGGGCTTTTCCAACCTGAATGATTCTATGATTCTAAAAAAGGAGCCACTTCTAGGGGACAGTTTTCTGAGTGAGCAGCTATGTTATTTAAAGCAAACTGATGATGGTATTCTGGGGTGTTTATTTTTAATTTTGGACACAGCTTTGAAGGCAACAAACACTCTCCTTCTAAGACCATAACCTCTCCATACCTTATTTCCAGACAATGCAGAATATTAGAGGAGATTTACATTCACTGCTGAGCGAAAGGTCAGGAATGGAAGCTTCCTCCCTTCCCCATCTCTCACCTCCTCTCTTCCACCAAGAGACTGAGGCTGCACAATCTGCTGCGTTTGTTTTCATACAAGAGCTGCTTTTAAGCACTGCCCTGATGATTGCACGAGGGTGAGCAGATGAAATCCAATCAAGTGGCTCTACGGGACAAGACACATGACGAGACAGCCTGCCAGACTCCTGCTCTAATGTACATGCTGAAAAGAAGCTTATGCAGAGCCTGGGTAAAGAATGCTTTGTTAGAAACAGAGGCAGCTCACACTGAAGTGTCTGTTCTCCATTAGCCATCCATTTAAAAAACACTTCTGATTATTTTGGAAGTACTTGCGCTGCCCTTTCCGGAGCTGGGGATTTGCAGTTAATTGCATAGCTAGTGCACTTGCCTCCAATTTAAAAGCACATTAAGCCCAATTTTTATTTAAAACACCCATATTTCCACCCAAGTGCTGAAAATACCAGCGGATCCAGCAGGGAGCATTTTAAAGCAAGACACCTCTCTGCTCCTACGAGCGTGCAGATGCACTTCACTGTACCTGAGCTACTGGAAGAGTGCAGAGGTGTGGAATACAGGCCAGTCCCTGGGGATGGAAAAGGGAACCAGCCATCATGTGCTTTTCTGCAAACATCTAATCTAAGAATGCAGAGCAACAACACCGAGTTACTGTTCTGTGCTGGATGGAGTGGTGCCTGTGCTCACCCAAGCTCTTTCACACCTTTCAGGGAAGGCTGTCTTCATCATGATCATCTGTCCTGACAGAGGCCAGACAGCAGCCGTGGTAAAAGAGGAGCACAGGAGAACAAATTCTTTTTGTTGTTGTTGTTTTTACGTGTCCATTTATATAAAACATTAACTATTGAACCTGTCAACAGGATTTATGGGTTTTATTCTTTGCTTTTATCAGAATGTTTAACATGGACAAGGCATAACCATGATTCTGAAAGGCACCATACCCATCTCCTTTGTTTGACACACCTTTGTCACCTTTAGTTGTGGGGCATTCACCACCCAGGGGGGTGTAGAGCTGGTGCAACCTCAAACCCCTTGACAGAGCCTGCTGTACACACCCCCTCACCTCAACATTTTCAGCACACGCAGTCACCCACTCCAGCAATTCCTCCAAGCTGCAGGCCTGGAGAATCACACCCAAACAGGTTCAATAGAGCATCATCTCATTGGTCATAAATCTCTCCCTGGAAACTCGACTGAAGTGCTGACATTACTGGCTTGCTACAAAATACTTGTGTATTTACTGGTGCCCTGGTTGGTTTCCCTTTAAGTGAACAGCGACCAAACCATGAGCTTTTGGCACTTCTGTTAGGAATTATTTGTTCAGCCAGTTCAAGCTCACCCAGCCTGTCTGGAAGAACCAGAGGAACTGCACCAAAGCTCACTGTCAGGGACAGGCACCAACGACCTGTAGAGGAGCCCAAACATGGTCAGTGCCTACAGATCCTGCTGGGAGGGGAGGTCCAGAGCAGATCTAAATGTGCTGCTAGTCCCACCACAAAAGCTGTGCCATTCCAACCGTCCTGGATCCTCCCTCTAGATGAGCACCCTGCCCAACTCCCTCTGGGAAGTGCTTTTTAGACACCTCACCAGCTTAATTGGGAACCATCAGCACATAAACTAAATGACCATAAATGTAAAGACAAAGGACATTCTGTTCCCCTGTAACACTAGCAGTTAACTCACTGACTTTGCTCCCTTTAAATACTCTTCACAAAGCTCTAGCATAAATGGGTAGACGTGCCTAATTATGACACGGGGTATTTTCAATTCTTTCCAGAGAAAAAGAATAGCCTAGAGAAAGTCCAAGATAGCATTTCAAAAGGATGCACTCCCATGAACTAATTAAGATTTATACTGTGACAAGCTGCAAGTATCTCAGCGAGCTCTCCAGCCACAAGCAAGAGACAGGCAAAGGACCTAAGAACAATTTGGAACAGACTTTGGGGAATTAGGGGAGTTGTGTAATCTGATTTAATTGTTGTTCTTGTCAGTAGAAAGATAGAGAATGTCTTGAATTTCCATGAGTGTTTGAGTGGGGGGAAAAAAAAAAAGGGAAAAATAATCAATAAACTAATCTATAATTTCATTGATGGCGAGGGCCACAGCTTGTGCAGGGCACATGAGGGTTTGTTGTCAGAAGAATGATTTGCTCTTGAGACCCAATGCTATCTCCATCTAAGCATATAAAGCTGTCAGTCAATGCAGCGAGGTTGTGTGTGCCTTACAAGGGCTCAGTTTGATCTCTAATGTCCTGAAAGGATAGATTTGCAATAAAAATATGTGAAAACATTTAGAGACATTAAGTTTACAAGATGACTCTGATCCTGTGGATTAGTGTCGAGCCTGCAAGTGTGCTAAAGCCTGCCAGGGGGAATAAAGCACTGCACTGTCCTTACACTAAGAGCAATTTAATTTGGATGTCCAGATGTTCATTTCAAGATTTTTATCCATTTTGAAGAGTTATATCTCCATTGCCTTGGAATAAAAACATAATTACGTGTAAGCCATTTACAAGATTCCTGTGGCAAATATTCCTAACCCTGCTGGGTTATTTTAGGGCAGTGAAGCCATAGTTAATACAAGGGAGGAGGATTGTTTGACAGAGCTAGTGAAATAAATAAAAAGGACTTGCTCAAAATGCATGTCAAAGCACGTGTGAAAACGTGAAGGTTACCGAAGCCCAAGAGATCCCTCCATCTCTTGCCAGGCCCCGAACTGTTGGGAAATGTTTCTAGCAGCAAACTGTCCCACTTTGCATTTCTAAGAGGCTGAATCCCAAGAATAATAATGCACAGAAGATTGCAGCCCTTGGCTTTCCAGACAGACAGTAATTCAATGAACAATGCGGCCAGCCCATCGACACATCCTTGCCAAGTTACACAAGTACCACTTGTAGGAAAAGCTTTCTACTAGAAAAAGAGACAGCAAGAGAGAATCTGCTGGCGGAGAGGGAGCCGAGGGGAAGGCTCGCTCCTAATCGGCTGCTTAATTACAGCCCCGCTCCCAGGGAGAAACGGGGCTCCAAGGAGCGAGTGCTGGGGGGGATTCACAGCACCCGGTGCAGGGCTGGGACCCTCCCTGCTGCAGCACAGCCTGGCCATGCCCGAGCACCAACCTGCCCCTCTGAGGACCCGGGTCGCTCCCACCATCCCCTGAACGCCAGCGTGGCCGGATCCAGGGGGGTTCCTGCAGGAGAACTTGGTCCAGCTCTCAGGAGAGCCCCCAGTGCAGCAGGGACTCCACAAGAAGCACAGTCGTGCATCGTGGAGAGAAATACCCCAAACGAGCTGCAAATTGTAGGTTTTGGATGAAAGTAAAAGGGCTTTGAATACACAGGGAACTGCTCCAAAGGCTGATAAGAAGCTTCCCAAGGCTTCAAGACGCATTTTAAAAGGAAACAAAGCCAAGCGTTTTCTATTTTAAGTGTTGCCCTCCCCACCAAGTCAAGTCACTAAACAGTTTGGGGTTTTTTTGAACCTGAAAGCCTTCACCCAGCTCTCGGAGCTTCTCTCCTCGTTTTTAGTTACACGAATGCGTGTGGGATCAAACCGCTGTGGATTCTGTCCCATCACCTCCCTCCGCTCCCCGCCAGCGGCCCCGCACTCGCCCGTTTCAAGGCGTTTGCAGAGCTGCATCACATCATCTATGAAGATATCAAAGGGTTTCCCTCCTGCAGCACTTAGCTGAGGTTAGACCTGGCTGACAACTGCATTAGCAGCACAGAAAAAAACGGATATTCTGGGAAACAGTGAGGCTCCCAGAGCTGCCCGGCACCAGGGGGATCTAAGGCTGGATGCGCAGGGAGAGGAGCAGCAGCTGCACCACTGAGCACAGGGCACCAGGAGCTCCCATTCCAAATCCACACCGGCAGAGTTCTCCCCTGGGAGCCAAAGCATTGACCCATCTCTGGCTGCCATCATCCTGGACACGTTCCAGTTGCTGTACAAACTGGCAGACAAACAAAAATGGTTTGCAACCGTTGCTATTGCAAATTCCTGCTTTCTCCACTGCCCCAGCAAAGGGCTGGGAAGCAACGTTTGCTTTCCCCTGGGGAAGGACACTGGTATTCCTGGAAGTGATTAGTCCAGGGGTGAAAATGTTAGGTCCCCTCATTGGCCATGGATGGGTTCAGGAGACCCTGGGCAACAGCACTGCTCCCAAACGGGTGCCATCAAGAAGTCTAAAGGTGAACAAAAGAAATACAACTCTTGCACTAAATCATTTTAAGGGATGTCACCACCCTTCATGCCACCACTCCCACCTGGAACATGAGGACAACCCTGCTCAGCCTGTGCATATCTGGGAGAGAAAACCAGCCCAGCTGCAGAACAAACAGGAGCTGTCTCTAGGAGGGAGTGTTACAGGCTGAACTCCATAACAAAGAGCCATCCTGCAGCAAACCCTCCTCCAGTGACCAGAAGTGCTCCTTGTTCACTGGTGAGTCCTGCAAACTCCAAAGCAGCAAAGCCTATGAGAGCAGCATGTTGTGCCCTCACCAGCCCCACGGCTGGCACGAGGGGCGCAGGAGGAGAGCAACAGCCTGAGAAGAGGCCCAAGGTGGAGTGTCCACCTATGCTGACTCCCAGATGGCAGCCACTCTGGGTGGGAACAGTGAAAAATAATGGGAAGGGGGGAATAAAAGGACACAAATGCTGAAATAAACCTCTCTGGGCAGCTTTCAGCTGCAATTCAGGGGCAACAGGCAGCAGCCCCATGGCTGGGAAAGCCTTCCCTGGTCCCTCTCTCCGTGAGACCCAGGGAAAGCTGGCACAGGAGAGCTGTGCCCATGAGGCAGCCACAGCATCTACCCCCCCCCTCCTTAAGCAATGGCAGAACAAAGGTTCTGACATGCATCTATTCCATAGCTGCTATGAGGGGGGGATTAAGGCTCCTCAAACCCTTGTCAGCAGGACAGCTCCTGTGCAGTGAATTTCTCTTATCTTTCCAAAGAACTCTATGACCTGACTGGGACAAGCCAGGCTCCTCAGAGACAAAGAGAATTTAGTGCCTGTGTCACTCCCCTTTAGCTCAGGCTGCCAGCATCTCAGTTTGTACTCATTTGGGTGTTGAAAATTACCCCTAAAATCCACACCTAAATGCACAGAGACTCGTGGCTGAGTTTCAGCTGAGTCCCTGAGGGTTGTACATCGTTGGCTTCAAGATCATGCCATGGAGTTTCATTACGAAGCTCCAAGTGTGTATATTAATCATCTGCTGCTGTTTGGCTAACGACACTTCATGCAAATAGAGCCCTGGGTTGCCCTCACCTCACAAAAAAAGGTGTTTATTTTCAAAGATAGCTGGAAAATGTGCCAGAAACACCCATTTCTAAAACACGCAGTTGCCTGGAGCAAGGCAAAGCAAAAAGAAAGAACCTTGCACCAAGAATTTAGGAGAGACTGAACAGAGCAGAACACAATGAATACATCACATTTACTTGCTGTTCCACTTGATCTTCTGCTCACTTGGGCTGAGATGAAAAGAGGAGTGAACTGCAGAGGCCCCGAGCTGGCTCTGCTGCCCAGGGCTGAATTACTCGACAGGAGCCACTGGAGAGCAGGACAATTCTCAGTCCCTCTGCTCTTCCCCTCTAGAAATTCCATGATTCCATGCTGTGAGGCAGCAGAGAGTGTGACAGTGGCACAGCAAAGCACTGAACAGGAATGTTTGGATCTTGCATTGCAAACAAAACACCCTCGGTGCAGCAGATTTAACACGGTGTCTCCTTGCTACTGAGGTCAGTACTGAAAACACTCAAACTGGAATCTCCCTGAGTGGTAAATCACCTCTCAGATGGCAAACTGGTTTTTCTTCAGGGCCACTATTCTTCTTAGGTGATAAGGCCAGTTCCCAAACAAAGGAGTTTCTAGTCTCCCTCAGAAACGTTGGCCCAAAATAGCAATGCTTTGATTTCAGGGACATCTCTGCTTTGATCAAAACAACAAATTAACTCTTCTGCTACCTGAAACAAAAAACACATCCCAAAAGGAATGCAGCCTCCTTTTAAAAAACAGAATTGTGCTAACGCAGAAATAAAAATAGCTTAGGAAACTGCAAAAGGAGCCATCTGGAGACTCCCACCACGGCAGCAGAAGAATGCAGAAGGAACTAACTGCACAGCAACTCCCATCACTAATGCCCTTCTCCAAAGCACTCAAATACAGTGGGGTGAGAACAAACATCAGCACATTTCTCACACGACAAAGTCACAGAATCACAGAATGCCAGCTTGGAACAGAACTCCAGGATTGTCTAATCCAACCTGCTATAGTAAACTAAGGTCACCACATCCAGCTGAACCCAACCCCTGTTACTTGGTGGGAACAGGTACTGCCACCAATGTTTTTATTTCCCCTAAAAAGCTGGATGCTTCTTCCACTGAGGAGCATCAACCCCCCCTTAGAGCAGCACGGGGTGCTGAGCTCGATGTGCACAGTTGAGCTGTAGTTTACAGCTGTTCCTTTCTAAAATACAGAGGTCTTTTTTTTTTTTTCCTCCCCTCTTTAAAAGTGGGATTGTAGGATTTCCTTAATAAATATTCAGCATCCTCACCAGAACAAAATGGGAGTAAAAAAGCAAGACTGCTGGCTTTTGGATCAGCTCTGTGCCTCTATTTTTCTATGTAACCTGCTCTAAAAGTATAATGATCAGCATTAAATCCAAGCTTGAAGGCACAGTACTAAAGCCCAGGAAAACATTTACATTTCTGCAAGGATGAAGCATGAAAATTCAGTGACAAATCCATTTTTCTTATGCAGAGTTGTGGCTCCAGAGTATTTGTGAAGACGTAAGAGGCCAGCACTGGGAGGATAATAAAACTGTTTGCTACACTTCTCTATCTCTTCTAGGTAGCACTCCACCCCCTCTTTAAAAAGAGACAAATCAAAAAAGGTCCCTCGCAACTGGGGGGGGGGGGGGGGGAGAAGAAAAACTGAAATTCTGCAGCATGTTTTCTGTAGAAACAGATCTGCTGATGCACACAAAGTAACCAAGTAATCCACTAAAGCCTGTAATCATCTGAACTATGAAATCAGTAAGAAAGTGCCCTATTGCACAGGCCTTCCACCTGAGCTGGAGTGCCTGGTGGATTCTCAGCATCCAGTTGCTAGTACAAACTGCTCAGGGAATGGATGATGTTATGGGAAGAGGAAACAGGAGACACCTCAGATCACCACAAGGCCCCTCCAAGAAATAGTTGGTGTGTAAAGAGTGTTAAGAGTTTCCTCCTTTCTTCTCCTCCCTCATGGTGCTGTGGAGCTGAAATGCACAACGTTCCCTCTTGGATAATGCTCTGGGCTGTGCACCTTTGATGAACTTGCAGCATGTTATAAATACAAGCAACTCTTCACAGCACACCAGCTCAATGGACCAAATAATTCAGCAACTCTTATGCTCCTCTGACTTCAGAGGATTTAACAAACCCAGAAAAACAGGCTACAGAAAAACCAGTTCCTTTCTCAAACCTGCCCTCTGAACCCAACACATCCACTTTGCAGGTGAGACCCCAGCTGCCCTTCCCAGGCAATGCAGCAATCCATCTCCTCCCTGCAGCCCAAAATCATTGCAGAAAGCACAGCTCCTCAGCCTACCAACCAGGAGACTTCTCTTATACCTGGTGCCACCCAAAGTCTCACTTGGGCAGCAAAGATGTGCCACTTGGAGACATCAGGGCTGGCTGCTCCCTGAGTTATGCACATCCACAGTGAAAAGATGCTCAGCAAGTCAAACCATCAGGCTTTACAGAGACAGAAAGGATGGCCTTGGACTAAAGGAAGAGCTGGGAGATTAAAAAGTCACTTCTTAGTTCTGTTACAGACTTAAGTTGTATCCTTTGTCTCCTTTCTACAGGGGACATACCCATACCAACTTTACAACATGTACTTGGACTCCCAGAGATTGTAAGGGCAGGGAGACCATCTCCAGTGGGAAGTTTACTGACAGCACAACACCACAAACAGCACAGCGTGCACCAGCTCCACACTTCAGAGGGGACTGGGTGCTCATTAGGGGACCCATTGGAGAGCTCTGGTCTCGTGTCTTCCACCAAATCAGGCAGCAAATCAACAGCAATTAGAGTCGTGCTATGGAGACAGGACTGTACCGTGCTTTCCATTATCATTTATAGCTGTCTACAAGCTGGAAAACTGCACAGATCCCACTGGCTTTGAAAGAACAAGAGCCACCCCCCCTTCAGAAACCTCAGCTTGTTTGTTAGTGAATAATAAACAAAATATGTAGTTGGAGGGGGCGGGGGGGGGGGGAGTAACCCTAAATCTTACCCAAGCCTGAGCCCCTCTGGTATTAATGGGAAAACACTGAATATCATTCAAGGTCAGTAGCTACCTGGAAATAAATAACCCCAAGACAGCCTGGAGAGCTTTGCTTTTAAACTCCTTTGAGACTCACATCAAGTGCATAGAAAAGCAACCTTTGTGCAAAACACAACAAACTGGGCCCATCTGTCCAGGCTGAAGCTCATCACAGAACCCAGAGCAGGAGCCCAGTCACAACTTCAGCATCAAAAGCAAAGCAGAGAACTGGGGGGCAGGAGCTGACACACACTCTGCTCCTCCCCTGAAGATAGGCAAGGGGGTCAGTCTGGTCCTTAACCTGATCAGAAGCACTTGGCTGTATCCCAACATGCTGCTTAATACTTAGAGGGAGATCCTGTAGCAGGCTGCAAAGCAGGACGGCTGCCTACATGGGAATTTATGCCAAAGAGCTGTTTATAAATAATTCCATGTGTGGATATTGCTCACTGCAGAGCAAAAAATGCCTTGTTCTAGTTTAGTTTAAACCATCTTGGATGCAAGAGACCAGTCTGTCCTATTTTTTTTCCCCACATACATTCTCTATATACATCTCTTCGGTGACTTCAGAGTTACTCCTGAAACCAAACCCACCTCCACTGGCCTGGCTGGAGCTACTCTGGAGCACGCATCAGTGTGGGTTGTCCTCACCAGAACAATCTGCTCCATTTAAGTCACTGCTGCTTTTAGCCTGAGAGAAATAATCCCCCAACAGAGCTGACTTCACCCCTTGACCAGCCCAGCACCAACCCACAGTGGCTGTGCCTCTTCCAGCAGTGCCTCTCCTGGGGGATGGTGCCAGCAAGAGGGCACGAGGCCACCCCAGTCCCACTCCACGAGCCAAAAAGAGCCCTGCTGACCCCCCAGGGCAGCCGAGCTGGAGGGACTGCTGCTGCTTCTGCCATCCAGGTATATTTTTGCACCTCACTTAATCCTTCCTGAAGGAAGATCACACTTAAGGCTGGTGAAACGAGGACATCTTAAAGACATATAAAGCACCTCTGCAGCCCGTCTTAGTATCTTAATCGGTGTGGCTGAGATCAGGGGACTCCATTTAAGAGTTACTGCTGTGTAACAAGATGTCTGCTCTGCTCTTGGAGGTGCAGCAAAGATGCCCCAATCCCTCCTGGCAGAAAGTCCTATTTGCTTCATGAATTTTTGAAGCTGCCTCATGAATTAATGCACTAAAATAACTTTAATAGAGTCCTCGTTTACAAACGCTCCCTGGAAATGTTGGTAGCATTTAAAATACACACTTTAAAATAAGCAAATGAATATTTAAAACTCTCTTTTGGAAATAGCCTGGAGGAGGAAGGCCATGTTCACAGTGTGTTCAGCACAGCAAGCAGCAGTGTGTGGTGGTGAACAGGGAGCCTGAAAGAGATGCTCACAGCATGAGAAGCTTATGGGGCACAAACTCCACAGATTGGAGCTCTCCCTGCACATAGTGTTGTCCTGAAGGACAAGTCCCATCCTCATCTCATCCCTGAGGACAGCATTGGCCTCTCTCTGCTAAGGAGATGTACTAGGTAAGTGCTGCACCTTAGAGTGGACCAGCCAGGTCTGCATAGGATGAAATATCTGCCCAGCTTCCCAAAAACATCTCTTGCCCAAGACAACAGGGCAATGTTCATGGGCATTTTCCCTGCCTGGCTGGCTCACACCACAACCCCCTGATGTGGCTGTGACCCAGTGTGGGTGTTCCAGCCTGGGAGGCACTCTGAGATCCTTCGGGATGAAAGGAGCTATATAAATGTAAATCATTCTCATTAATGTAAATTGTGGGACAATGGGATGTTTACAGCGAACAGACCCAGGGCTGAGCTTCAGAGCCTGGATGTTTATGTGCAATTTCACCAAGGAAGAACAGCCCAGGAGCTGGACACCAGGAAAGCCTTGTCCATGGAAGAGCTGGTTGGGAGTTAGCACACACAGTGACCAGGTCAGGCTCTGAGGGCAGCACTGTGGCCATAGAACATTTGTTTCCCTCGTGTGCTGTTGAAAGGCATTTCAAAAGCCCTGAAGTCCTCTTCTTGCACAGCTGTCTGTAGCAGATTTAGGGTTTCTCTGCAACTGTAGGAAGTTAATTAACATTTTTCAAGACCACTTGTAAAAACCAGGGTGACTCCAGTTCAAACAGCTAAAAAGAGGGGAATTCATATCCAGAGATACATATGTGCAGTTACAGCTCAAACCATCATGACCCAATCCAGTATCCAGGAGACCTACCAGGAATTATTCTACTGGTCTGGGGGTAAACTTTGAGCCAAGCCTCTCCCTGTATCCATTTCCCAGTCTCTTGGTGCTGAGACAACTCCTACCAGCTCTTGTCAATGTTATGTCCATCCTAACAGAAAAGACTATTTCTTCTTAGATAGGCACTGATACCCACAGACCAAAACAGAGCATCAACAACTTAAGAGCCAATTTAAGGCACAGTTCAGCTGTGTTCACTGGACATGAAGAGATGAAGATACAGCTGCATCTCTGCTCAGTGTGAAAATCTGCAAGGCATAATCAAAGTGGAGGATTAGGGCTGTCCTCAGGAGTCCTGCACAGTCACCTGCAGGCAGGACACTACAAGTCTACACTTCAGCAGTAAGCTGTTCCCCAAGAGAGGTGGCTGGCTGCCAGCATCTATCCACGGGCACAAAGGCAGAGATGAGGACCCGAGCACTCCTGCTCAGGTGGCTGCCAGGTTGTTATGCCACCTCTGGAGCTGCACCAACCTCGGCCACATGCTACTGCCAGTCTGGATGCAGTGCCCTGGAGAGCAATGGGATGGACCCTGAGGTTGGTTCAGGATCCACAAACGTGCAGGAGCACAGGGGCTGCCACAGAACAAACACACACACCCAGAGCCTGCCACGACTGAGAAAACAGCTCCAGCTTAATCCCAAACTCAGAAGCAAGTGCAACTTGTCAAATTGGAATTTCAGACGCTTACTTTTCTGTGTTTTTGTTTCAATATTTAGAACTCCAACTAACAAAGCAACAGACACAATGCCACCTCCTCGGGAAACCATACCCAGCTCCCTCCATCTGCTTCCTCCCCCAAGCCCCCTTGTATTCTGTAAAGCAGATTGTGCTCTGAAATATTAATACTTTGCTCTTCTATCATTATTCCCAACCCTACATCTCAAAGCTTGTTCCCAGATTCTCTCCCCCTTGCATTTTTTTCCAGGGCTCAACGGGTTGTGTTACTCTAGACTGTACCGTGTCTGAGTGTAGCTTTCATAAAAAGGTGGAAATGGTCCAGAAGCAGCTTCTGGGGAGCCTTCCATCTGCAGCAACATTTTATTTAGACAGCAGAGGGGAAATTAGATCCCTGCGTTGCTGATTGGCTTTGGGAGTTGAATCCAGTTCTGTAGGAGGAGTTCATTTACATCACTGTAAGGAACCCAATCCCCAGACTCCCACCGGGGCGCTCGGGGGGGAGCGTGGGGGGAACAATGATTGTTCAGTTTAAGGGCAGGGAGGAATTTGCCTTTAACTCGCACTGTGCCTTCGCTCTACATTTCTTTGCATTTGACTTTGTTCTATTTAATCTGGATTTCTGCTCCATCTGGCTTCTGAGTAACGATGCCAATTTATTTCATGCGCTTGCAGAAGAAGCTTTTCTTTAGCGTGGGGGAGCGGCCACACCAGAGCACTGCTCCAACAAGTCTATTTCAGGCCAGCCCTGAACCTTCTTTCCCCAAATGTTCCAGCAAATACCTCTGTGAGCACGGATTTCTGGAATTGCAGATAATTCAGGTAACAGGCAGCATAAGGAAAAGGCATTCCATTGGAAATACCATGGATCAGTCTCACTCAGTGTAAATCAGCTTTGGCATCCCTGGCTGTTATACCAAGGTGCACAGGCTGATATACAGCTGCTTATTCCTGGCTGTGGGGACAGCCTGCTCTTCTCCAAGGCTCTGGACTCAAGGACAAAAGGACGTTTCGTCTCTTGAGCCCCTACCTGGAGCAGCCAGATGGCCATCCAAGCCAGAACTAGCTATGGTTTTTTAAGGCCAGATCTAAACAAAGCTGCAAGGATGACTTCCCAGGGCCATTTCCATGTTTCTTTGGATCAGGTGCTACATTAGCAAGAGGCTTGCTCTCCTTCCACCAGAAGGACGTGGTGGATACTAAATCCCTAATCAAACCAGTTATGCTTTATCTGTCTTTGCTCAACTGGGGAAGACAGGCAGCATCCAAAAGGCAACTCACACAGGAGAGGGAACTTTTCCCTCAGACTGTTGAGCAAAAGAGCAACAACTACCAAGCTTGGCACAGCTACCAGGAACCCTGGGGATCCCTGAAGCAGAGCACCTCACTGCCTGGAGACACCACAGGCACTTCCCACAGAGCAGCCTGAGCAGACTCCCACCTGAAATACATGCTCTAAAACCACAGAGGTGACACAGCTCAGCTGCCTGGGATCTGCACAGGAACTGGGGTAACAGCAGCACCCAGTTTGGGTCCAGCACCCAGGATCCCCAGCAAGCTGGTGCCCATGAGATCTCTGCCACATTCCTATTAACCAGACACAGGCAGGTGGCAAAGCCACCTCTGGATTGCAGCAGAGCCACAGTTATGGATGTTCATGTTTTTTCAGCACCGTAAGTCACCTTCAGAGTGTCCAGTGCTGAGCAGGATAATTGAGCAGCTTTTCAAATGACTTGGATTCTTCACCACTGAGGTGCAGTGGCCCGAGTCACACACAGCTATATTTTCTCCTATTCAGCTAAGGTCAGAGAGGGCCACTTAACCTTATTATTTCAGAAGGTTCAAACCTTTCACAATTATAAACAGGAGAGTAAAAAGGCAAGCTAAATTTGTGGAATACATTACTTATCATTTCCCAGTCCCTGAATCCAAACAAGAAGGTAAGGATGGATCTGACACGGACTTTCTTATCTAGAACCTGGACTGAACAGGGCATACAGAGCTAATGGCATGAGGTGATTAACACCACAGACCAAATTGTGCTGTGGATCAAGTGCTCCCATCATGGTTCTAGACTGCCCAGACAGACACAATGCAATGTAGAGGCAAGTGTGCAAGTATGTTAATAATAGAAGAGCAGACATCAGATGAGCTGTTGCTGGTACAGTCTCAGTGACCCAGTCCTAAGCTTCTCACCCCTCCTGCCAACAAGTCTTCCCTAGTCTTGCTTCTGGACTCCCATTAGAGCTCACCACAGACCACACATCCCACAGCAGACACATTTCACAGCAGCCTCTTCAGAGATTTCCTTGCACTGTGTAATTCCCAGTCACTGGCAACCCTTTCACTGATTCCAACACTGAACAGTCACACACCCAACCTGAGCCTCCTTTCCCTAATTACCAGCCAGCATCCCACTGCTAGGAATGTGGTCCTGCACAGCTCCTCACCCAGTGAAGAAATCCTCCATCCAAAGCAGTCAGTGAGAAATGCACTTAGACAAGGCAAACAGGAAGAAAAAAAAATCTCCATTTGATCTACAAGATGAGGAAATTGTAAGACAGTTAACACTGACCCCAACCCTCCAGCTGCAGTGCAGGATTTGAGGCATCACTCAAGCAAAGCAACACTCTGCTGTATCACCACTGCTTGGGCACAACTTTGTGAGCATCCTTTGCACTGAAGAGACAGGCAGAACAAATCCCTTCTTCAATGCAATCCTGCAGCCCATTTCAATATCTAGTGCTGGAAGATGAAGCTTCCATCAAGCCATTCAGGGCTGAAAGATTGTTTATTGTACCTGAAAATTAATTTAATACCTTTTGGGGCATCACCAGATACCTCAAGCAACCACTGACTGTGCACATGAGCATGCAAGTTCAGTGGCACATTTTCTTCAGACATGCACTAAAGAGCCCCCATGAATTTAAGATCAAAATCAACCCATGGTGTTCAGTACAGTACAGAACAACAGAAATGTCAGAACCACAAACCATTAAAGCATAATATTTACTATACAACCACCACAAGTTTACACAGCACAACACTGCAACCCTTTGTAGGTACACAATGGTCCAGAAAGCCAGAAGAATTAACTTTTCATACATTGGATGAGAAGCTGGGGTGAACTTTTTCCATCAGCCACGAGCTGTCAGTGCAAGGAGGGTATCCCAGAGTGCACAGCCACTGTTCACCAAGCCCTGCAGCATCTGAACTCACATGTGTTACATCCTGAATGGGTGGCTACAGCAGATCCAGAGAGGGTGTACACTAGAGGACATCACACGTGCTTGGCCAAGGTCTCCCACATTTCTTTCTCAAGAACAGACTTGTACTGTCTCTGGTGGTTATAGTGATGGGTAGCCAGGAGGTCGTGGTGGCTCTGCTGGGGTGCAAAGGTCTGGGAAAGTGGCCTGACTCACAGTCAGAAATTCCTGTGGCAAACTGACTGACTCCCAAGAGTTTCTTCTGGGCAAATATGTTTAAAAGTAGGTGCAGAACCGAGTCATAAAAATAAAGATAATCTTCCACATGAAAAACTACCAAGGTTCACAGGCCACAAATTTACCCCAATCCCTTTAAAGTGTAAACACTAAAAGTGTTTATTTAGACTTGTGTGCTTTTCCATCTGTATTTCAAGTCCAGGACATGAGAAACATCACTGCTGAGGAAAGACACATCCATGCTGTCTGGAACTACAGACCTGCTGCTTTTTTGCCAGAACTCTACAAAGTCAGTGAGTGGAGGCAGTGAAATCCTTTGGAGAAAACCACCACCTCAATGCTGCTACTCAGATCACCCCAGCACTGCAAGAGGAGGCTGAACTTCTACAAGGTGAGATGAATCCACTGCCTGGCTTGCACAGGCTGACATAGAACGAATTGGTGGCAATAGCTTTGGGTCACTCCAACCCACACTAGTGAGTGTACATAAATAACTCTTGCCCAAATGTGTATTTATACAGAGCAAAGTAATAGCTCCATTAGACCTTTACATTCTATCAGCCCAATAATACGAGTTTTAAAAAACATTTAGTACTTGAACAGGCATTTTAACAGCTCCCATAACTCAACTGCATCTTTGCTGTAAATCATGTGACAGTTGAATACTCCATTATACAATCTAATTCCTTTCAGCATTTTAGAAACAACCTTCCTAGGGTTGTTTAGGAAGGGGAACAACCTTGCTAGGTGCCTGCTCTCTCAGAAGGAAAGTTTTATCCTTGGGTAAGTAGGACTCATTTACACCAAACCCAGCTATCTAGGCTGACAGCAAAGGTCTGGGGTTTTGTAATGGATGAAAAATCAGCAAGGCAGAGGCCAGTTACACTCTACATGTAACCTGCTTTGGTTAAGTATCAAGCCCATTTCTGAAAGGAGCTGATCCAACATCACACAGGACAGCCCTTTGGCCAAAACCCCAGCTCAGCAGCAGGCAGAAACCCCAGGAACACCTCCACAGCAGCACTAACCTGAAGGCAGCAGAGAAACACCAGGTCATGTTCTTCTCTGAAGCTGCCTCCACTCCAGACCCTGCACCATTCAAAGCTGATAACCAGGGGCCTTTCTACCCCTGGACTTGTACTTAATGAAAGGAGCTGGCAAGTCACACATGATGAGGCACCTCACACCCTAAATGGCAACAAAGAGTTGATCCTGAAGGTATAGCTCTACAAAACCCTTCCCTGCTGCTCACCAGACCCGGGGTGTTTAGCTACAACTTGGTACCTGCTGGAGGGAGCAGGAACCCACACACCCTCCATGGCAAACAGGGATCATCCCCTTCCAGCAGAGGAGAGGCAGAGGAACAGCCAGCAAGGACGTATGAGAAGGAGGTGAAGGTAGAGGGGAGAGCAGAGGACAAAGGGAAAAAACAGCTCAGCCCATGTTTTATTAAGAGCCAGCAGCTGGCATAGCTTTTCTGAGGTGGGGAGGAAGGTCAGCTTGAGCACTCCCAATGGGAAGGGAGGGAGATGAATGCCCAGGTGGGGTGTTTGCATGGGGAAGAAGAAGAGACCCTGGTGAGCAGGGGTGTCCATGCATATTTGCACATGCAGGCATGAAATGCTACATTCTGAAGCACACCAGCCTCCACTCTCCCCTCACCTCTGTCAGACGCAGTGGGCTGGATCCTGGCAGTCCCCATCCTTGTCTCCTGCCCCCAGCAGGCCCTGTTCTCACACCTTCTCCTGTATTTCAAAGCTCCCAGACAGAAGCAAGAAAGGCAATTAAGTCTAGATGCAGGTAGAAAGGAGCTCCCATGGGAAACAGCTTAAGAAACACTGTCTCTAATGGGAAATTTCACCATATTTCACTTTGGCTTTATGATCTACTCTGATGAGCTTTTAAAAAAAAAAAAATACACTCTCTCTCTCTATATACATACATACATACATACATATATATATATATCCATCCAGATGAATGCTTTTGATCACTTAGCATAAGTTTTTCTTGGCTGTAAAAAAATTGCAGGCTAGGGAGACTAAATGAGAGCTGGGAAGAGCTGAAGCAGTTGGGTCCCAGTCGAGCAGGGCCTGGACAGGCTCTGTCAAAAACAAGGACAAAGCCAGAGCCAGCCCTGGGAGATTTACATCACTGGGGCCCTGCTCAGAGAACCAGGATGACATCGTTGTTAGATGATGTTGGCCAAATTCCCCAAATAAGTGCTTGATGAAGTTCCTGCAGGCTTAAAGATTTATTCCTTCTCCCTCCAAAGCACATAAAGCCTAAGAGACAAAGAGAATTAACCCTCACTGAACCCAGGACAGCAGGACACTGGCCCACCTTTTATGCTGTACAGCATTCCTCAGCTTGACCCCAAATCCCATTCCCACCAAATCATCCTGGCAAACCACAGACAAATACCAAAGCAAAAGATGCAAAAGGCTCTGCTGGGAGATAACAAGACCCCACAGAAAATCTTATCCAGCAGCCTTTTTCAGGCAAAGGAAGGAGGTGAAACACTACAGGGTGGAAGAAGGTAAATTATCAGAGTTAAGACATTTCAAATGACTGCTCCCCTGCTGAGTTCAGCAGTTTTTCTTGATAGAGTCACTAATCACTGTAGTTTACTGAATGACCTTGTTGTGGCCATCTCATCTTCGGGGGACCCGAGGCTGCAACAATCCGTGGTGCAGGGAGATGCTTTCTCGGCTGTGCTAACTCAGCCAACAAAGGCTGACTGCAGCCTGTCACGACAGGGCAGGGGACCAGCACATTTCATTGTAAAATGTCTCTGCAGAGGCGTTCATCATGTCCAGCACATCCAGCCAGCATTGTACTCTGGGCAGAAAGGGAGAGGTCGGGGCAGAAATTCTCCTATACATCCATTTAAAAACACTGCCTGCCACAGCTGAAAAAAAAAAATGCTATAGAAAAATCAAATATTTACTACTTCTGTTTGTTAATATCTTTCATTAGTTACTCAGCTGTAACAGTCATTAAAATGCTGAAAGGGAACTTCATGTAAATTCATCACTAGCCTGGGAATACTCCTGCATTTGTGAGCAGGCTGCACGCTGCAGCAGAGCTCCGAGACTCGATTTCCCTACAGGCAAGGCCAAACGTCTGGTTCACTCACAATTTACAAATGATTATTTTTCTAATTAATCATTCATCAAAAAAACACAAATAGCAACAGGGCATGAAAGGCAGCACCGGTGCAAACAGAAGGCAGAGTCAATCCATCACCATCTCACCCCGCAGCCGCTCGCAGGGGGACACCCTCACGTGCTCCAACTCCAGCACAGGGAGATGGGGAAATACCCTTTCTGTGCCCTACAAATGCCAAAAGGAAATGCCATGATCTCTGCTTCTGTTATCCAAGCCTCTTCTGGGTAAACCAGGAGTTGCAACAGATCAGCAAAACACACTGGGAGTCAAACACGGCGCTGGTGGTGAACAGGTAGGTAGGGTGATGGGAGGAGGAAAGGAGAGCACAGTGTGGGAGGAGAGCAAACCCCTCAAACACAACGTACCAAGCTGGAAATGACAAGTGGAAATCACCCTGAAGAGGCCATGAGAAAGCAGAACAATGAAAAGGGACTGGCTAAGGAAAGTCTGTGGCTCTCTGTAGCAGTCTCTTGGCTGCTACTAAGCTGCTGCCTCCTGCTGAAGCCTGAGGCCACCTGGATCCCAGGGAGGATGGTCCTCTCGGCTCCTGACTCCCAGAGCAGTGAAACACAACTGCTAGTGCCAGTGTGCCAACTCCTCTTTGGCTTTAGCTTGGATTAAGGAACTCTGGAACCACAAGCCAATCCTCTATGTAACATATCTGGATATGACCTCTCCTGGTGTTCAGAGTCAGGATCTGCAGCTCTCTGTGTGCTTGCCAAATGGATCTCAGGAGAAGACAAGTCCACAGACATGGAATGTAAAAGTAAACTGCCAATGCACATGATTTTCACCCTTTCACACCAATTCTGTGTTGTTAATCCAGATTAGATATTTCCTGTACTCCCAAAACAGCTGTTTGAAAGGTGTAACTATTTCCAGGACCCCAGACCCCCCCTCACATTGGCCTTGCCATATCAGGCTACTGGCCAATCTCTTGCCAAGCCAACAACTCTTCTAAAGGCCATATGAACTGGTAAAAGCAGGTGGCAGCAGATATTTCAGCCTTGCTATAGTCTCCTGCTGGCTTTTATTATATTTCACAGGGCTAGGCTTGAAACATAATCAGATTTCAAAGAGGCTGGAGTATTGTTGGCAGTCAACTTCATTCTTCACCACTGAGATTGTGAGATCTGCCCTTGCTGCTCTAAGAAAAAGCAGCTTTCCTCCTCCCAGCAATTAATAAAGCAAACTCAAAACCTACAATACAACAAAGGACATCCAAGATAACCAGGACGTTTGCAGAACTGGCTTTTACTGAAGCTCTGCCAGTGCTGCACCTCCACACATTGCACATGTGGTAAAGCAAAACTAGCTCAAATCAGGGAAATTCTTCTGGGGAGTAGGATACCCCATGACATACTAATGTATATCATGCCCTGGCATCCTCATATGAAACAGCATTCTGTGATGGAAAGAAAAAGAGACTTGAGGACAGAGGTGATGTTAATAAGGCAAGCATTTTGGAAGGAGCCTCCTGGAGCCTTAGAGGATCTATCCTGTGTGGAGTTATCCAGGTTCAGATTAAGGGGGGGTTCTCAAAGGCTGTTGGTTTAACCTAATTTTAACAAGCTAGAGAAATTTGCACCAACTTGCAGGCCAGGCCAGACATAACAGCAGTGGGAAGGAGGAATGGTGCCCAGCCCAGCAGGCAGCATCATGGCTGGCACATGGGGAAGTCTTGCTTCAAAAACCCACCACATTGCAAGGCTCTGAGCAAGCTGCTGGTTCCTTCATGTTTCAGATCCTCATATACAATACTGAGGACATGACAACGTGTTGAAGACTGTGGGAGAGGAAACTCAGGGGAATGAAGCCCCACAAAAGCCACTCAGAGAGCCAGGAAAGGGTTTCTTCAGGAGAAACTCTGATGCTACCAACACAGGTGTCACAAGACACAGCAGTCGCCAGAGGCAGGATCTTACTTGACATGAACTTAGCAAAGAGGGAGCAGTGGCAATGCCTGAAGGGAAAACAGAGAGACCCCAGGTTGCTCCCATGGCCCTTTTGCAAGGGCTGGAATGCACAGCACAGAAGAAGCAGCCATGCAGGAAGCCACCTGCAAGTTACGGTTGGAACAGGAGGAGCTACAAGAAATATAAATTAAAATCTGGGTCACCTGCAAGAAGCAAATACATGAACAGCCAAAAACACCTCCCTACAGCCCAGTAACAGGCAACGGGGGCTTCAGATTGGCCATGTGGAAGGAGTCACCCCAGCCAGAATTTGTATCCATTGCTGGACAAGTGAAACATGAAATACAATCCAATTGCCTGCACCATGGAAGCCCTAAAATAGCTCCCATGCACTAAATAAGAGAGGAAATCCCTATTAACAGAAGACACTGATAAGAAATATGTCCAAGTTCCAACTTTTCCTGGTGGCTGGCCTTTTGTCTGCAGTACTTTAAGTATTCCTGCAAAGTAACCACTGCAACAGCTGCAACTCAACACATTTACAGGAGGCAGACAAGAATCCAAAATGAAGTGGCATTTTGGCTCAGGCTTGGGGACTTTATTACTAGGCAGATTTTTCAGAGGGAAGCTGTGACACGAATGACATGTCTGTGAGTATTTTTTCTAAGTGAGAGTAAAAGATTGCTGAGCTGAGGTATTTCCTGCCATTATTTTCTGGTGTTTATGTTCTCTCCAATGCATCCTATTATAGCAAATTTGTTTGGAAAGGCTCCATTCTTGAAGATGATGCATGTTCCAAGAATGCCTTCTGCCCAAGCAATAATCCCACAGAACCCAGCCACATTACTCCTGTGCTTCAAGCTAATCAGATGCACAGAGGTGCTCCACAGGCAAACCCAGAGCACCTCACACACCACAGACTGGGCTATCAACATCCAATTATTTCATTTTCTGGAAGCAACTACTTTATCTAACCAGTTTAGCTTCTCACACAAGATCAGCATTTACATAAGAGACCCCCATCCAACCAGTGCACAGGAACAGTGTTGAAAAACCAAGATGAGTTTTCTATGAACATCTCCAGTGCTCATTCCAGCTCCTCAAACATAGAGCTAACCCACTCCCTGAAGGAGGACATCATAATAACTCATCCCCTTTATTTTTAGCCTAGCTCTTCCTTCAAAGCCCAGCAAGATATGTGGAGTTTTGCAGTGTGCAAAGAATCTCTGCTCATGATTAACATCTATGTGAATAATAAAGCTTTAATCTAGTTTGAGACTGTTACCTACTGCTTCAGCAAGTTTAACATCAGATGGGAGCAAAAGTAGCAAGGGTACCCAGCCAGCTTTCTTATAACTCAAAGCAGTACTAAAAGGCTTAATTAATTGAGATCACCAGATGAAAAACCTCATCATGTATATAAAAGGTAAAACATCTGCTGGTGCTCAGACAGGGCTGAGATGGGATGCTACAGAGGAACCTCAGATAAACTTCAAAGAGAAAGGACTGAGACCCATGTGCACATTAGAATTATGTTCCTCCTGCTCCAGAGTCCCCATCTCAGCTGGATGCTGGGTAGGAAATACAATGGCAGGAGCACAAGCAAAGCTCAGTGCTTTCATTGTAGACATCTAACTTTTATTTTCTCAGCCAAGTCTTCTAGTAAGCCCAACATGGATTAAGTTGCTCCTTTTAAAACAGCACAAGTGTGAAGGCAGCTCAGACAGAAAGCCAGCCTCTCACACATGCACATGCTCTCCCTCGTTTCACAGGCTGCTCGGTGTCAGAAGCCCTGCCTGAACAGAAGCAGAGAAGGAAAGGCAATTCATGCAGGCCAAATTGCAGTAAGGCTGCAACTCATTCTCCTCCCATATGTGCCCTTCCCCACATTTGGAGAGGGGCTGGTCTGAAGCCAGGTGAAGTCACTGTGTGAGCAAAGTACCAACCTGCCATCTCCAACTAAAAGCTTGCTGCACAGATTTCTGCTTTCCAGCATCAATCAGAGTGAGAGAACAGCCAGATATCTACAGATGCTTTGAAAGGGCAGCTTGGTATTTGCCAGGCCTCCCTGAAGAGAAGAGACACGGAGAAGGTCCCTGGCTGCACCCCCAGTTAACCTTTCAGCAGAGACCATCTATCATCCCAAGCCACTGAGTGTGCCAAGCCCCTGCTCAGACACCTGCCATCCTGCTGTCCAGGTAGGGACCCTTCAAGTGATCCAGTCTCTGCTGGAGTGGCAGCCAGACTGCAAAAACCCTTCCCACCTCACCCTCCCCACCAGGTAAGCCAAGTTCTCTTCTACACTGTCTAGTTTCTTAGTCATTACTTCTCCTCCTCTTCACCCACATCCTCCAGTGCTTAAATATAGAAGCTAATAATCTGTTCTGCTTCATTTCTGGAAGCTCTGCACAAAGCCCTGGCACTCGAGCAGGCAACAAGAGCTCCTTCAGCTCCCACACCACCCTAACACTATAGAAAGCCCTCAACCTCAACCACATTAATTACTGGCAGAGAAGCTTTGCCAGCTCAGGGCACAGCCAGGCAGGCCATGGTCCCTGTGGCACCATCTCAATCCCGTGCACTCAGCTGCCTGCCCACAGCATCACAGCCCACCAGTGCTCCCCAGCTGATGGGACACAGCACCCCATTAAACTTAAACTTTTCTACCTATTGAGATGGGTGACACATATCTACCTACTCTCCAGTTTGCAACATAAATGCAATACCACCCCACCCCCCCCCAGCATATATTTAGGCATAATATATTTTAATGGCAAAAAGATGCTTTGTTCCATAGGGGGTGTGAGTGCATTTGATCTTCAAACAGATCCAGGAATGGAATTTAGTACATTTCTAAAATGAAGAACAGACGCTGTGGACTGTTGAAACCAGCAGAGAAAACAATCAGAGGAACACTGTAGGAAGGTGACTTGGAAAAAAAAAAAAGTGCTGAATGTTGCAGGAAAATGGAAATGCAGTCATGACTGCAGGACTTCAGGGACACTCAAGTCCATGCCTCAAATCCCTCGGGAGACAGCTCCCAGCTCAGGCACACAGACATCTCTTCTACATGAGCTAGAGAGAGAACAGTAATAGATAAGCCCAGCTGGAGATAGAGCACATTTGTCTTCTGGTATGAGAGCATCAGTTCACCTTCAAATATGAATCACCACACATGTGAACAGAAATCCCTTTTCTACTACATGTACCTCCAAATATTAAAGCCAATGTATACTTTAAGGCTGAGTTATGCTCCTCTACTGCTTCTCTCTCTACTCATTTTCTATTTCCCTTGGCTTGGGCAGTCAAGTCTCCTGGGAAGCCAATGCAGTCGCTGCCTGTCAGGAGGCTCCTGGGGCTCCTGGTGCCATAGCCCTGGGATGCAAATGCCATATGAGGCAGTGTCTGTGCTCAGTGTTGAGCATTTCTAATCCAAAAGTGATGGAAATGTCTCCTGCTGGCTTTTGGTGTTATCACAAAGTTCATACTTGAGCTGTGCCCAAGTCAGCATCCTTTTGGAAATGAACTGGTCCAGAATGAATGTCTGCCTCTCTCCCACACCAACTGACAGGACACCCCCTCTCGTGAGGAATGGCAGCACATTTCCACAGGCAAAGCTGCTCTGCCAGGTGTCAGCAGTGGCCTCAGCCTCTCCTCAGCTCCACACAGCAGTGTGAGGTGTTAATGCTATTGTCAGCCCCGTACCACACAGCCTTGGGCTGGGCTGTGGAGTAGTTGAGCAACTCTTGCCTCTGGCCACAGAAAGAAGTGTACAAAACCAGGGACTGCAATTCAGAGCCTGTGCTGAGATCCTGCCTCACTCTCCTCATGCACAGCACAGCCTGGGTTGTGCTTCCAGCTCCTACATCTGCATCCAAAGTGAGAAAACGCCGTGACAAACACAAGAATATTCAGTAGGTAGAAAATTCAGTGCACAGAGCTCTATCTACAAGCCAAAAGCCACCTCCAATTGCTAAAACTTCAATAAAAAAACAAGTTGCTACAGTTCATAAGGAGCCTAATATTTATTAGCGTGTACTGCAAGCATGCAGTTATGCAGAAAGGCTCCCTTACTGTCTCCAGGGATTAGTCAAGGGACAGGAAAAGAAAGAATAGCCTTTGATGGCAACAAAAAAAGCAAGAGTGGAGAAAACAATGTATTAAATCCTTGGCTTTCATGGCCAAGAGGCCAACGAAAATGCTATATATTTATAAAGGAAATGAAAACCTGTCAGCAGCAAAATGAACTGAATAACAGAGCTTGAGCTGAATAAAGAGAAGAACTAAAGAACCAAAAATTCTACTGGGGTGGAAAATACAACATCCTGTGCATCCCTGGAAAGAGGGCTCAGAATGGACACACATTCACATCCCCATTCAGCATCCACAGCCCCTCTGGACAATCGATTCCAGCATCTCACCACCCTCCTACTGAAGAACTTTTTCCTAAGATCCAATCTAAACCTGTTTTCCCTCAGTTTAAAACCATTTTGCCTCATCCTACTGATGAATACTTGTGCAGAGTCCCTCTCCAGCCTTCCTGGAGGATCCCTTCAGGCATTAAAAGCAGTTATAAGGTCCCCCTGGAGTCTTGTTTTCTCCAGGCTGAACAATCCCAGCTCCCTCAGCTTGTCCTCATAGCTGAGGTGCTTCAGCCCCTGGATCATCTCTGTGGCCTCCTCTGGACTCATTCCAACAGATCTATGTCCATGTTATGGTGGGGGACACCAGAACTGGGTGCACTATTCAAGGTTGGGTGCCACAAGAGCAGAGTAAAGGTGGAGAATCACTTCTTTATCTGTTGGCCACACTCCTCATGATGCATCCTAGGACACGTTGGCCTGCTGAGCTGCACGAGCACTGCCAGCTCATGCTGAGCTTCTTGTCAATCAACACCCCCAAGGCCTTCTCTTCAGGGCTGCTCTCTCCCCAGTCTGTACCCAGGCTGTAACTGTGCCAGATGCAGGACCTTGTTGAACCTCATGCAGTTTGCACTGGCCCATTTCTCAAGCCTGTCAAGGTCCCTCTGGATGTCATCCCTTTGCTCAAGTGAGTGACACCACACAGCTTGGTGTCATCTGCAACTGAAGAGTTGACCTGTCATATTTCTAAACAGAGTTGGAGAGTACCTGAAAAATCACTGGGGAATTTAATTACTCATGAAGACTCAAAACACAACTGTAATAAACCCAAGTATTGCTATCTCAATAGAAACAAGGCTTTTTAGTGTGCAGAAGGCTTGGATTCCAGAGCTGATATTAAATAATTTAGCTTTATGTTTCTAATAGCAGGAAGTTTGTGTGATTTCAAAAATAAACAACATAAGTATTTCATAATTCAGATATTTAATTACTATTACCATATTGATTGCAGGAAATAGGATTAACCACACATTAGATTTTGTCAGAGGATACTGTCAATACTCCTGAAGCAATGGCTACTTATGAATTAGCTCACTGTACTATGCCAAAAAAACAAATACAAACCATTGCCATCAGAAGGGAGAACTCTCCCTAAATTGACATGATGACCATCCAGCCAGGACTCCCAGTTAAATCCAGGAGGGGGATGGAAACTGTGTAAACATGCAAAATTCAACTCATGCTCAGGAAAAGAGAAGAAAGCTGGAAGGCCTGAAACTTGCCTTGCTTAGATGGTTCATCAGTGCAGACAAACAGGTCTAAATGAGCACTACAAAGAACAAGAATGCTCCTTCTCTCCCCAGTTCCTACAGGAAGGTTTGGTGACCTACCAGGAGCATTTCCCAAAGGAAGCCTGAGTGTGGCAAGTCCTGTGCAGCTGGCAAGACCATCTCCCCCTCCTGTTGAGCATGGTCTGCTGGACACGGCTGCCAGGGAGATGGGAAAGCACAGAAGGCAAAAATATCTCCAGCATTTCACATCAAACTCACCCAGGGCTCTGCCCTTGTTCCCTTTTCTAGTACCCTCATGCAAAGGAGAGATGTGGCAGGCATCAGGATGCCCTTAGGCATCTCCTACCCAAGACCCTTCCCAGAGCAACTGATTTCACCCCATGCACCCTGAGACTCATCGACAGCCAGAAGTCTGCCCCAGACTCCCACAGGATGGAGTACAGCCTGGATTCCAACAGCCTGGAGTCCATTTCAATGCTCTCAACACAGACATGCTTCTACTTCAGAGATCAGCAGAGGTTAAGTTGCACACTAATGAGACGTGGTAGTCTCAGATCTGAAAAGATGCTTTTTAAGAAGTAAAAAAAAACCAGCAACTCACTGAGATGCAACTGGTTTTGTATCTTCCTCACAACAGACTGCAGCTGCTTCTGCCAGGCATCAAGAGAAGGGAAAGATCCTAAAAGGTAAACAGCAGAGGCCTTTCCATCACACATGAAAGGCAGGTTGAAAATCTCCACAGAGGTACTTGAACACCTCTTGCTGTATAAAAGACAATGCTCAGATAACGCCTGTTAGTTGCTTTTCATCATCTTGAGTCTTCAGCAAATCCTCGACTGCACTGGTAGCTGTGGACAGATTGCTCAGGGGAAGGTGGGGAGAAGGGAGAGGAGGGAGGGAGGGGATGCAGCTGCATTTCACAGGTCACCCCAGGCAGGGATGGTCACTCCAACCACATCCTGCACCATCCAGTGACAGGACAAGGGTCAAGGGTGGAGCTGGAACAGGAGTTTCCATGTAAATATAAGGAGAAACCTTCTCACTTTGAGGTTGACAGAGCCTGGAACAGGCTGCCCAGGGAGGTTGTGGAGTCTCCATCTCTGGAGACATTCCAAACCCACCTGGATCTGTTCCTGTGTGACCTGATTTAGGTGACCCTGCTCTGGCAGGGAGGTTAGACTCAATGATCTTTCCAGGTCTCTTCCAATCCCCGACACTCTGATTCTGTGAAATCACAACTGAAGCTTTTGCCAACCCTGCCTCACTCTTTTCCCATCAGCAGGCATAACATTGTGAAGATACAACTCTCCATCATTCAGAGGGAAGGCAGAAAACTGATGCCATTTACTGGGCTATGACTTGAAAGCCACCCCAGCACCCTGCAGATAAGCGAGTGGCCTCGGGGCAGCTTTATGAGCTGGGCACCACTTTGCAACAGAAAATTCTCTATGCCTTTTAGCCTTGAGAGGAGAATAAATCCCTTCAACCCTAACTAGTATCTAAATTAGCAACCGAAGGCATCCCAATGGACATCCCCAGCTCTGGCAGAAGGAATTGTTGCTCTCTCCCTCCTCTGACAGTCACACAACACTTGCACTCCCAGCTAACACAGTGCACGAGCCCCACACACTTGTGTTGCTCCTCGAGGGGACAGCCCTCAGTAATTAATACCTTAAAGCCACCAGCCTCATGGCTAATCCAGCAATCCCCATGGATGTGTTTGTCCAGGTTTCCCCATGCAGGCTTTACCCCTGGCTACAGCCCTTACAGATGTGCTGGTGCTTTCAGCACTCACCCTGACAGAATTCAGCATTTATTACACCTACACATTTGTGCTTTGGCTCTTTGTGTAACAAGATGAGGCTACGGGCAAGTGATTTTCACCCTTAAAATGCAGAGAAGCCCTGCTTGGTTCCCAAGGTCAGCACCACAGGTAGAGCCCACCCAGCCTGAGGCTGCTGCTGAGCATTTCCCAGAGCCCACGGAGGGGACTCCAGAGAGCAGTTCTCCACAGCAGCCATTCCTGAGGGGTTAGGAGACACCTTGCTGGGATTTGTGTTTTGCATCCTTGTCTCCCCCAGAGAGAGAGAGAGAGAGAGGATGAAAGAAGAGCTGGGTTGGCAAATGTCCATGAATCCCCCCTGTGAACCCTGGGAGGTCGATCACTGCAGTGTTTTCACAGGCAAATACCTACGAGGTAGTTTTTCAGATCGACTTTTAGGGATTGATCCAAGGCCCAGAGGCACCAATCTCAAGCCTTAGTGAGCCATGGCCTGGTTTCCAGCAACACCCAGCACAGAGCCACAGGAACCAGCTGCCAACTCCAGCACTGAAATGGACAACACTGGGCATTACCTTTCCCTAATTCTATCCATGATTCAGCTACACAAAATCTTCTTTCAGATGTGACAGAAAGGAAAGCTGCTGTATTTACACAGGGTAGCACGTGCCACATATGTTGGGGTGTGGGCCTCTGTGTGCACACACCTTCTGTATGGCTTTCTAGAAAGCCAGCAGGAGTTGAAATCCACCTCCATTTGGTTGGGTTTCTTGAAAACCCCCCGTTTGTCATTTCCTTCATGTTCCGAGTTTAGAAAAATAACCTAAAACTAAAAGACAAATCAACACCAATTATTATCCCAACTCCTTATCTAGACCTGAGGTACATTTATAAATTCATTACCAACACCAGTAAGATTTCCTTGCTCCCCCTGACCCAGCAAACCACAGCCAGCTGCTCAATCCACCCCAGTTCTTGGTGACTCCAAGCTGGGAACATGCTCTGAAGGGTAACAGAGCCCTCCACAACCATCCTCCCACCAGAAGACGATGGCAGGCACCTCACCCCACTCTGGAAAGCACAGAGAGGCTTGATGAGAATCAGAGAGGAAAACAGGGGACATTCAGAGCCCAGATGACATTGTTGAACTGGAGGTAACTGCATTTTAACAGAAGTACTTCTGAGAGGACCCAACAGCAGGAGATTTCATGGCTGTGCATAACATTTCCAGCAAAATAAGCTGCCTGCACAGCCAGCCCTCAATTCTCTTCTTTGGCATACTGAGGGACCACAGAGGCCATCAACATCAAGTCTTCTTTTCCCAGTGCTGGTTCCTGAAGGATGACCATCAGAAGACATGAGTTACCATGGTTACCTGCGGGTTCTCCCATGTCAGGCCAGGACCCTTTCCCTTCACAGAAATCCCACAGGCTGGGGGGGACACACCAGCCACTTTGAAAGGCCCTAAAGGAATCAAATGTCAAGATCAGTTCTCAGTCCCACTAAAATCAGTGCCCACTTTGTCATCAGCTCAAACTGGGCCAGGAGCTCAGACCACGACTTGGCTGGTTTGTAAAAGGACACCGAGGTGCAGCCCAGCTCTGCATTCACTTCAACAGATACTTCTGCCTGCAGTGACACAGGTCAAAACAGTTTCAGTAAACCAGCTAAAGCAGCAGCAGGTGAGCCCATCTGCACCCTGCAGCCACATCACCTCGCACTGCCATCCTGCCAGGCTGAACAGGAGAAGGCAGTCAGCCCGGGTCAGAGAGAGCTTTGGATCTTCCAGGTACATCCCAAGGCCACAAGCAGCAGGGCTGATGGTTCCTTGCAGTGCTTGCCCTCCCTCCTCCACATTGCATCACAGTGGAGCAGCACATGTCACCTCTGCTCACAAACAGCCCAGTTAAGGGAGTTCCACCCAAACTGGGGTACCTGGGAACACTCAAGTCCTTCCACACCTCCCCTTGCTCCAAGTTTACAGTAAGCAGGGCTATTCAGGGAACCAAAGCACACCCTCTCCACGGTTAATGTAAAATATTAATGTCTCATTTGTTCAACAATTTTGTGGAAATTAAAACTTTTAGGTTAATCATATACTGAACAATTTTAATTAAAGCAGTTATAAAACAATTAATCCACGAGAGCAGGCTTGGATCCTCGCCAGCCTTATTGGTTTAATACATGTAGGCAAAGCTTATTTCTCCCCCTGTTTGACTTAATGAATGCTAATAAGTGACACAAAATATGCATGCAGCGCTCCTAATATAGTTAGTCCATCTGGTTTCACTTGCACTTTGTATTTGTCATTTTGCTTTGATAGAGAAATTGAAGATGAATTCTCTGTGCTAGAAATTAGAAGAACTTTGCACCCTGCTTAATTTAAAATAGTATTTTGCAAACCTGGGGGCGGGGGGGGGGAAATGAAAGCAATTGGGCGTCCCAAGCTTGGGAAGAGAGCACAGGACAGAAACACAAGCACTGAGCAGAAACACAGCACTAAAGGGAGGAGAAACACTTGCTCAGCTTCTTTTTCCATCAGTATTTCAAAAGATTTAGATGGTAATATAAAGGCAGAGGATAAAATATTATTTTAAGCGTCTGAGACAAATCCTCTACTACTTCAATTTGTTCTGCATTACAACTTGTATGATCCATTTGGGGATGTATTTGCCAAAGCAAGCAGAGCTCAAGTTCTTTGTTGAATATTTAATGTATGCCCAAATTTTCTACCTTTTTAGCACTTAGGTTTGAGTAGCCATGGTACATCAAATAATGCTCAGGACCATCACTGCCAGACACAGCCATTTCACCTTGCCATTGAAAAGCCACCTGCAAAAGCCCTAAGCAGCTGAAGTCATCTGCCTGCAACTCAAAGTGCCCTGAGCAGAGCCTGCTTTCTCCCAAAAATCTCTCAGAAATGAGTAACTGGCCCTTGTCAGGGTAAAATCCATGTCACACACATCCCAATGAGATCATAGCAATCTGATCTAATCTCTCACCACAGCAAGGGACCTCCACAAAGGCTCAGTTCCCAACACACCACCAGACCCTCTCTGCAGTCCTTTCAGAAGGTTCCAGCTGCCCCATGAAGCCCAAGAATGTCCTTCTGTTAATGCCCCTGGGCTATGGACACATCCCCTACCTGCAGGGTTTTCAGCTATACCGGATTAAACTGCAAACTGTTTTTCTTCCCTAAGGTCACTGCCCATTTCTGCTGCTGAGATGTCCCAAATGCTGACAACAGGGAGTCTAAGAAAGCTTAAAAACTAGCTCTGCTCCCAGGGGTCTGATGTCCCAAATTCCATCACAGCAGAATAAGCAGGAGGAAGGGAATGATGCGTGTGCACATCCTGAGAAGTGCACGCAAGACAGGGGAGAGCAGAAGAGGAGACCACCACTGAGCACTCACTGATCACCACGACCCTTGTTATTCCCTGATAAGGCAACAAAGGGAAAAACATCCCCTCAGCATCTCAGAACTGCAAAAAGTTATGAGAAATCTGGGCACCAGCCCCTGGCATTATCTGCTTAACCTGCTAATCGGTTTATGAGCCAACCTTGGGCTCACCTTGAGCTCCAATTTTTGAGTCACATTCCTCCTGCTGTGATGTCTCCTGCCACTGCCTGCAGGGAAGGTGCTCTGCCCACCACGGGGTGGGAATTTGGGTGCACAAGGGTGACAGCTCCATACTCATCCTGCACCAGGCCTCCCCTTGACCTGCAGGACTTAGCCAGGATCACCTGAAGGCAACAAGCCCTGGACACCTTCATGGCACAAGATGTGACGTGGACTGGGGTTGCATTTCCAGCCACTAATGAAAAGCAGCAGCTCACCAGGGCAGTGCAAGAGGAAGAAGGAGTGTGGGGAGTGCAAGGAAAAGACAAGGAGGGGATGAAATAAATGGGAACAGCTTCAGGCAGATAAAAAGCTGCCTTAAAATGAACCTGCTGACTGTTACTGAGCAAAATCTGGAAACTCATGCTTGAAATGCCACCAGTCCACACAAGTGGCCAGGAAGGCCACCAGCATCCTGGCTTGGATCAGCACCAGTGTGGCCAGCTGGACCAGGACAGGGATCATCCCCCTGTACTGGGCACTGGTGAAGCCACACCTCAAATCCTATGGTCCATTTTTGGGCCCCTCACTCTAAGAACACTGAAGTTGTGCAGAGGAGGTTTAGGTTGGATATTAAGAAAAATTTCTTCCCCATCCCTGGAGGGGTTCCACAGCTGTGTGGAGCTGTGGTGCTGAAGAACATGGGTCAGTGGTGCCCTGGCAGTGCTGAGTTAAGGGTTGCATTTGATGATCTTAAAGGTCTCTTTGCAACCAAAATAATTCTATGTTCTATGAAATGAAGTCCTCAAAGTCCAGTGTGTGTGTGTGGTACCTGGTGGGGACAGCACAAAGCTGCCTCTTAAGCAGGACTCAGAGCCCACGAATGTCAGCCTGGCTAAACCTCCCCATGCCACCCAGGGCAGCACAAAGAGCTGAAGCCCCTCCTTTGCCTACACTCCACTGCAGACCCCACACCTGGGAGCCCTTCACACTGTTTCTCAGCTCAGATCTCAGTCGTAGCTTACACCAAAGCAGCCTTTTCAACATTTTTCTGCCAGAAGGATCCCAAAACCCAAGAAGTTTATGGTAAACACAAGGAAAAATTTTTTCCCAGTGAGGGTGACAGAGCCTGGCACAGGCTGCCTAGGGAGGTTGTGGAGTCTCCTTCTCTGGAGACATTCAAGACCCGCCTGGATCTGTTCCTGGGTGACTTGGTCTAGGTGATCCTGCTCTGGCAGGGGGGTTGGACAAGATGATCTTCTAGGTCCCTTCCAACCCCTGACATTCTGTGATTGTGAAAATCACTCACAAATCACACCCACACCACTGGAGCCCTGCTGATGCCAGAGCCAGAGGGGGAACCAGGGCTCCTGCTCGGGACAGTGGCCAGACAGGTCCCAAGAAGCCCCAGGAGCTGTCACACAGCAGCACCTCCAGGTGAGTGCCAGGCTGATCATGGTGATTCTGTGCAAAGCCTGAGAGGAGAGACACCCAGCACCAAAAATGAAACTAAAGACAACCCAGTTTGACTCCACATCCCTGGAACTGAAGGCTCACCAACAAGCTCTTCTGAAGTGCTAAATAACTTCTCTGTGTGGCACTTAGAAAAATACAGATCTGGCTCTTCTGCACTGACACAATCTGGCAGAGCAGCTTTTTCTTTTTTCTTTTTTTTTTCCCCCTTTTTTTTTTTAAGTGTTTAAACATCCTACAAACACTGTTTAGGGAAGTCAGCAGGAAGCCAAATAGAAGCCTTGTGTCTCAGTGGATAACAATCCTTCTGTGAAATCATTCCAGCAGGAATAGAATCACTCTTGCATCTCCCTCCTCACCTTTTTTTTTTTTTTTATTAGTTATTTTTATTTTCAAGGCATTTTAGCAAAGGCTTGCTTTGAAGCTAAACCTTCTGCAACAACACCACTTGCCAAGAAGATAAAATATTTAGTATTGCTATATACTAAAATCATATCTCTTAGAATACCTTCCACGCCTGACATAGCACAAAAGTTAATTCAACCAACAAAGCAATATTTGCATTTTGTGTATCATGAAGTAGCAATTTCTCTTTTTTGTATATATAAATTACATACACTATTGTGCCATTTAAACCTAAAACCTCCTGTTGTTAAATAGAGAATAGAAAGATCTTCAAACATGGACAAAAAAGATCAGAGCTATAAGTGAGAGTTGTGATAAATGCAGGAGAACATCACTAGCCTGGAAAAATAAATGCAGGAGTCATGATGCTCCTCAGCAGATCCTCCCTGCTCAGGCCTACATGTGTCCTTCATCTTGTTGGGTTGGTTGGGTTTTTTTTTTGTAGCAGCATCTCACTTCAGCAGTAACAGCAACAGACAAGATTTGCTACCACTTCAGGTCCTGGGACTTCAGAGAATGAGCAACACCAAGCTGCAAAGTGCAAGCCCATCACAGAGGCTGTGTCAGGGCACCCTGGCTCAGCAGGACCAGCATCCCACCCACACCAGCAAAAACCCCACGAGGGAAACCCTTCTCCACAGTGGCCCTGGTGAGCCACGCAAACACACCCAGCAGAACAGGACAGGGATGGGGGTTTCAGCACAGCCACTCTGGCAGGTTTACAGCACCTCTGCTATCTTTTCTCCTGCTTGGAATACAATATTCAACGCCTGTGGCTGTCTCCCTCTCTGGAGGGTCCCCAAACAGATGATGGCAAACACTGAGCTAACATGGATTACGGACTTCAATGGGCAAACAAAACAAGTGCTGGTGTGGACAGACGTCTGCCAGAGAGAACACTGAGCCTCCAACACGCTGCAGCTAAAGCCCTGGCACACGCCTCCCCTGCCCACTATGTTAGAGCAGGTACATGGCAGCGTGGGCAGCAGCTCCATCCAGGAAGGGATGGAGAAGCTCAGTGTCATCCAATGACAGGACAAGAGGCAGTGGGAGTTAGTTGGAGCACAAGAGTTTTGGGGTAAACACAAGGAAAAACTTTTTCACAGTGAGGGTGGCAGAGCCTGGCAGGGGCTGCCCAGGGAGGTTGTGGAGTCTCCTGCTCTAGAGACATTCCAAACCCACCTGGATTTGTTCCTGGGTGACTTGGTCTAGGTGCCCCTGCTCTGGCAGGGGGGTTGGACCAGATGATCTTCTAGGTCTCTTCCAACCCCTAACATTCTATGATTCTATGATTCACCTCTGCAAACAGATGTGCTGGTGGAAAAGGCAGGAATGGTTCAAGGATTGGGGAAGAGAAAGGAAACACATCTTGTCGTCTGACCTTTGCAGTTTGTTGTTGATGAAAACAATGGCAATGTTGCAATGACTGCAATGTTTCCTTGGCAAGGTTGTTTCTTAGTTTTGTCTCCAGGAAGGTCTTGTCTGCCTTAGTCACCATTTAAGAGCAAACACTCAGTAACTGCCTCCCCCAACCCAAATCATACCATCTGTTCCCATTTCTGCTCTTGCTTTTAGAGGCTGCTCTTTACTTTAGGAAGAGGCATCACCCCAGTGCCTCACGTACCCCTCTGAGCTCAGCTCCATGCATTTCACTCTTCTGCATAAAATTAACTGAAACAGTCCCAGAATGTTTGTCTCTTCACATCTCTTTGCTCATACCTAGAGCTCACAAACTTCTCTCCAAGTCATCCAATTCCCCTCTCACATATGCTCAGCACACATGCACTTGGTAACACCATCTCCCAGCAAAACAACAGGCTCTGGGTTCCCAAACCAAGGAAGGGCAAGTTAATTTAAAACAAACCCAGAAATTCATTTCCCCTTTGCTTCTGCAGGATGTGAACAAGAGCACTGCCAGTTCCTGAGAGCATCTCCGAAGGCTTGCCTTGCTCCAGAACACAGAACTCCACTGCTCCATGACACCAATGTGGATCTAAATTGCCTTCACATCTTAGTGTTCCCTCCACCTGGCCCTACCTTTTGTTCCACTCAAATATTGCCATCACCCTTCCTGTTCATCTCTCAAAGAATCCCAACCAGTAGCTTTAAGGATTCTTCACATCCTCTTGACTTGCTATCTCTCTCAGTAGTTCCCATGGCCAAAATCTTTCCTGAGTAGCCCGACACGAGCAGGCTGCTGGAGGCCCCACGTGAAGCTTGCACTGAGCGGAAGACATTGTGGCTGGAGGCTTTTTACAACGTGAGGCAAACAAAATCCAGACACTGCCAAATGAGTGTTACTGCAGCATAAATCACTGTTTTTTATCAGTGTATTATTTTTAGCACACATCCATGTATATGCTTTTTTAAAGGTACAGCCAAGATCTTCATGTCAGTGAAGTGTCATTTTGCTCTTCCTTGAAATTAAGGGCATAATTCGCCAAATGCCAATTGGAGCCAGGAACAAGTCTTTCTAAACATTTAGAATGGTTTGAAATGGTTTCCCACTTCAAGTGTGTAACTCAGAGCAAGAACCTCAACCTTTATCTCACTTACACCTGATGCCATTCCAAAGGCAGAAGCAGAAACACTACTAATCTACTCCGGTGTAAATGAAGGATTTGTCTTGACAACATTAAGATCAATGGCACAGAATCAAGCCCTTCTAATTTGAGTCCAACACCAGGTCAGCAGCATCAGCCCTAAGCTGGTCTAGGCAAGTAGTTAAGCAGGGTCTCCATGTTCTTGTCTCCTTGTGCAACTGCTGTGTTAAGAAAGCTGGCCTGGGGGATCTCAACTGCTGATGGTGCAACCTGATGGGTAAGGCAAGAAGCAGGACTCCATCACAGAAGGCAGAGTAAAGGTGGAGAGAAAACATTTCACAGGGGATCAACAGGGAGACCTGTTGCTGGGGAGCACTGGAGCCCATGCTGAGGGCACCTGGTGAGCCAAGTGACCTCCCAGGTCCCCCACAGCAGCACGACAGAGAGATGCAGCTCTGTGAAAACCATCTACAAGGAGGAATCATGCTATCAGAAAAAAAAGCACTCTGCCTGTGGCTGATCATCGTTTAGAAGATGGATTAGTAAAATGACTGCTTATTTATTGAAAATAATGAATAGCCTGGTGCTTTTAGTTTGGAGAGATGAGCAGGGGGAGAAACTGTATGTTGCTGCAGTGGGGTTTTAACTAAACAGCAAACCTACAGCGATGGAGCACAGCCAGGAGTGAAGCAGCCCCCACTCCTATGAACATGACTAATGGCAGCTCCTGGAAAGCACACCAGGAATACAAGCAAAGCAGGTAAAAGAGTCAAAAGGAGGGAAAGGGAAGAAAACACAGGCTTGCTCAGCCTGGCTGCAGATTGATGCCCCAAACCAGGATTCTGAAGAATTTGAAAACAAAGGGAAGGAAGCATCCCTGAACTAAGCTTTGCACCAGGCTCTGCCTGTCCTGTGTCCCTGGACTCTGGCCAAGCCCACGTGCAACAACATCTGTATTACCACAGGAGCTAAAGCAGAGACTGGCTAATAGGAGAGCAAAATGTTCATCCTGGGCTCCAGGATCTATCAGTCAGACTTCCAACAGGTCAGCATTAAGTCCTCAGAGCACATTTCTGATTCTGGGTATTTTATCCATAATCAGACTCTCTAAGCACCTAAATCTTTAATGCATCTTTCCTCAGCACTGCCAAGGGAAGCAGGGAAGAGCTATTCATTCTACTGAGTTGTGCAGGGAAAGCAAGGGATCAGATTTCTGGGTGTAAATTCCCCTCCTGACACCATATACTGGTTTTCTTATGCTTTGGCTGGAGATCTTCAGAGGTGCTTTGCCATGAGGAACTTCAGGAGTGAGGACTTAGCCCAGATTCAGCTGATCTTTACATGACTGAACATGACAAAGTCCCCATACAGAGGAAAAAATGAACCCAAATCCTCCAACCAGCCATGGCTGCTACACAGCCCCTTCACCAGAAAACCATGGCATCAATCCCTGATACAAGAGGTGAGAAAAAAAAAAGTAGTAATTATAAAAAGGTCAGAATGATATTAGCAGATATTCTTGGTTTTTAACCCCAGCAACTGAGAAAGCAGTGTACCACCACAAAAGTAAAAACGCCTTTTAGAGAGTCATTCTGGAAAATTAATTTTCCTCTTCTCTTGGGATTTCCTTATGCAGCAGTGAGAAAGGGGCAAGGCAAGTGTGACATCTCACCAGGACCTTCCTGACAGTGGGATTAGCAACACCCCAAAAGCAACATGGCACCACCATGGGCATATTTTTTTTGCAGCATAGGAGCAAAGCAGGGTCAGGCAGGACAAGGGGATCTCCAGTATACATGGGAGGGGGGGAGGTTTAAGAAAAAGCAAAAGGTTTCCCTCTGGATTAGCTTCCTTCCCAACTGCAGCCAGCGAATCATGGAAGCAGATTAGTTCTGGGTGTTCATTCAAACCTAATCCCCTCGCCCCGCTGCCGTTGCCTTCAGTGGCACTAATGCAGTGAAACAGAAGATCCATAGGAAGGGCCTTAGGGCTCATCCCGATTCCTAAGTGATGACCGATAGAAACCAGGAGCTTATTCAAATTTCAGCTCCCCCAGTGCAGAACCATGGAGGACTTTGCTTTGACACCAACGTCGTTGAACAAAAAAACTGCTTCAAGGACTTACAAATTCTTTTTAGCCTGAAAGAAACGCACATTCTTGCTTTTTCTGCCTGTCACATTCCTATTTGGGCATGTGGGACTTACACAGCACCAAACAAAAAATACCACAGCTCCTGACAGCTTGTCCCTGTGCAGGGGGATCGGCGAGATGAAAACTGAAACTCAGCATCCAGGCTTTTAAGCAACTAATCCTGCAGATTGCATGCAAACTTCCTCGGGAACACAAACAACAGGAGCTGAATAATACATACAAATATGCTATTGACAGGATGGCTCCTGCACACACCACTTCCAATGTATATGATGGAAGCACCGGAGAATCTTTATGAAAAGCCAGCACTGACTCGGCTTGAAAGGCACCTTAACAAACAAAGGAAGTACATTAAAAAAAAAAAACGCAGTGCTAAGACATTATCAAAACATGCATTATAGCTTGTGAAAGCCCTTTGCGAGCAAGTGTGCCCGCAGAGGATTGTGCAGAGCATTGATCTGTCTGTATTCCGGGTGCCTTTTTGGGTGATGCCTGCCCGTAGTTTACAAGGGCAAGCTCATAGGTCTCTGTTGTTTATTTCTCTGCAGTCTTTTACTTGTCACTGATAATAGTTTTCAAGCCATCTAGCCTGGGAGGATTCGGATGGAGGTTTGCCAGGGGTGAAAGGTCAAAGCAATAATGTGCTGACCAGGGTCAGGAATATTTATCTGCACCAAAAAAGGTTCTGGATAATCAAATAGTTGAAAATTAGTTTCGTGACAAGGCTCGTATTCGGATGTTTTCCTTACACAGCACGAGCAATGAGCAGAGCCCAACCCTACAGGAAAGGACACTCCACCATTTGTCCATCTCACCTCCTGCACGTCCAGTTGAACAATCCAGCAACCTGCTCCTGTCATCTTCTAAACAGCCCTCACCCAGCCCCAGCTCTACAGAGCCTGCTGCAAGTGCAAGGGCTGCAGCTGAGAGCTTCAAGGGCCAGAATCCACTCCTGGCCACTCTACCACCTGATGCTTAAGCCACCAGAGCTCCCACACCAGCAATAAGTGTGATGGGGTGAAGGTCAGAGACACAGCTTAAATTAAATACTGAAATCAAGATTGCTGAAGCTTAACAAGAGCTAAAACCTCCTGGACAGATGAAAATCCCTCACAAGAACACACCCAAGTGCAAGCTCTTCTGCAGCCCTGTAGAAACAACAGCAATTTGTATTTTCTGTCTCCTTTCCACTCTGCCAGCTGCTTTTTGCTTCGTGTTTACTGGTAATGCTGCAGAGCATCACCCCTTGGATTGCAGTATTTATTCTGCAATGGGAACACATAGCTCTTGTTAAAAATTCCCATCAGACTGAAGCAGATCTGCTCCTCAGATAATTTAATGACACCGAGGTCCCCAAGAGAACCCCCTCCAAAGCCAATAAAGTGAAAACAAATCCAGTTACATTAGGCTAATTTAAAGAACTTCTCTTTCTTAAGTGTATGTGGTAAGAAAATGGAAGAAAACTACTAAATTAATTCCAGCATTATAAATTTGATTTAGCAAGTGCAGTGCACACCACTGTGAGAGCAATAACAATATAGGAATGTTTTAAGAGCAGGAAATAAATTATTTCAAGGGAGTGGTGAGGGAAGAAATGACAAATGCGTGAGAGAAAACCCACTCCAATATTAATTAGAGATCTGCTTTTCTGTTTGCATTTGGCTTCATTCACAGGGAACTGGAATTACCAGAGCCTCCAGACTCAATGGAGAGAAACAGCTGTAAACTCCAAACCTCTCCAAGAGATGCTTATTTCTCACCCCCAGCTAACAGGAGAGCCTGGGGTGACCAGCTCAGATTCATGCTCCCTCTCTTTGTACACCCAAGTGCAAACGATGAATCCTCATCTCCGTGGAGCAGTTGCAGTCCCAGATACTAGGAAGGAGCAAGATAGACTTCATGCTTAAAATCAATGAGCATGCCCAAGCTACAGCTCCCAAAGGGATTTTTAAACCCATCTAAAATGAACAGTGATCAAGAAAGCAAAGCGCTTCAGCAAGCAAGCAAATTAATTCAGGGTAATACTAAATGTGGGAGCATCTCCTTGTGCTTCCCAGGTCTAGCTCCTCAAGAGGCAGGAAGAAGCTGCTCATTGTTCTGGACACCTCCTGCTAGGACTGATCTTTGGGCAAACCCTCCTGCATTTGTGCTGGGGTGGGCACGCTGGAAGATGCTGAAGGATCCCAGGACAGCAAGCAAGGTGGGCAGCCCTGCTCCCAGCAGGACACCAACACAGGGGTGCTCCCAGCCAAACAAGGCACCCATTTCTTTCCTTTGCAGAGATGACAATACTGTAGCATTTTCAATTCACAGCCCCTGTGTAACTCATACTCTAATTTCTTTCATTTCCACAAAAACAAGGATTTGATTGTTTTTTCTCTCCTGTCATCCCTGGAGATACAAACCCAAAACACCCTCCTTTAAATCAACCCCGTGTCTGCTCGCTAAGTAATTGGCATGTTTTCCTTTGGCTTGGTATCTACCACACTCACTGCTCAGTAGCTGGCAAGCACCAGCTGTGGGTAACTACTCCCCAAATCAGTGGGAGATGTGGAAAAACAACAGGCACTTGCCCATCCTCACATGGGCACCAGGGAATTGCCACCAGTCCCAGAGGAGCCTG
Source organism: Ceyx cyanopectus (assembly GCA_013401355.1). NCBI lineage: Eukaryota > Metazoa > Chordata > Aves > Coraciiformes > Alcedinidae > Ceyx > Ceyx cyanopectus. Next base: position 67,303 of record VYZU01024017.1, on the reverse strand, counting down.
GGCTGTGGTGAAGGCAACGATCTCATTCCCTGGGACCCTGCTCCAGAGCTGGAGGGGGGGAAACCTGCTTCTCCACCTCACAGCACCAGATGGAAAAAGCAACAGCAAATGTAGCAGCAAATTAATCAAAAGCAGATAACACCAGCCATGGATGTACTCAATAAATTAAAAAAAGAATCTAACAACAACAACAAAAAAGGACAACGCAAGGAACAGCAAATTAATACACAAGCTTGGCTCTTTTTTATATAAAACATCTGTCAAAATACTTAAGTGTTTCCTTTGTTGTACAAGCAGGAGGTTATGATTTTGCAGAGAGGCATAAAGCAGGGCAGTATGAGAAAAATGAGGGATTTGCTTCGTTGTCTCTACTGGCTTACAGTTACTAATTACGAGACTGCTAAGTGCCAAATGGTCAACAAGCAAATCTAATTGTTATTTAACTGCAGCCAGCCAGGTTGTCGAGGCACTCAAAATACACACAGGCAGGTTCAGTGCACTGCTGCTAGCCTGTGGAGTGGGGATATGAAAGGGGAGATGGCAGCACATCTCCCAGGCACGTGTTTGGGCACGCTCTGCCAGAAGGCACATCGAGGCAGCTGAGAAAGGCTCCTTCTCCTCCAGCTTGGGCTCCTTACTGCAGGAACCAAGGAGCAGGAAGAAAAAATAGAGAACATGGAATGGGTTGGGTGAGAAGGGACCTTAAAGCTCAGCCAGTGCAACCCCCCCCTGCACTGAGCAGGTTGCTCAGAGCTCCAGCCAACCAACCTCACCGGGAATGGTGCAGGGATGGGGAAGCCACCACCTCTCTGGACAACCTGGGCCAGGGTCTCACTACCCTCAGTAAAAAAAGTTTCTTTATCTAGTCTAATAAAACTCCCCTCTTTTAGTTTATAACCATCACCCCTTGTCCTGTTCAGTTTAAAACCATCACCCCTGGGCCCTGCTAAAAAGATTGTCCCCATCTTTCTTGTAAACCCCCTTTAATTCCAGAAGGGCTCTGGCAGAACAAGCCCTTCTGAAGCTCCTAGGTCACAGCTTATCCTCATGCCTGTCCAGAGATGCTGAATGCCACATCTCTCTTCTCAGCATGGCAAAGGCTGCAGCACTAATGGGCAGCACCTCGAGTCTTCAGGAGCAGCAAGAGTTTAAAGGCTGCAGTATCTCCAGAGGCACCATACTTGAAGGCTCAGTTTTGCCAAAAACATGATTCCCCCCCTGGGAGGGGGAAAGTTTTGAGCTGGAGTTTCTTAGTATCTTTTGTTACTCTTCCTTTTTTTTTTCTTCTTTTCTTTTAATTGCATTGTTTCACTGAACCTTTCTGGGGCACTGCATTATGATGCTCTCCACAGAGCTAGGCTATGACAGTTCACCTTAAAGGATTAGGCAACCATGGAAAGTATTATAGCAATGCAGTTTATGTAGACCTGGAATGTATTCTCCAATGAGATTAACCTATCTAATAGGATTTGGGGAAGCTTTCAGGGCCATTAGGATACCCCGTACACGCTAAAGGCTCCAGATGCTGTAACCATTTGATTTAATCTAATCAAGCCTGCCTAGGTGTATTCTGTCAGTGCTGGTGCTGTCATTTCCCTAGCACATCTCAATAGACAACTTTCATCCGAGTTCCATCATGTACAAACACATTTGAAGCTAATCTTCTATTATAAGAGCCACTAATTATTAAAGCCTGGGTTTACAGCTGGTTATAGGCTAATCCTGCATAGTATGGAGCATTCCACTCCGTGCTGCTGAAGGGCCAGCCAATGTCCCCATTTTCCTTCCTTTTACCTTAGAAAACCATTTCACCCTGTCATTATTTGTCACTCTTTCTTAGGAGGAGCCCTCAGTGCCCCGGGTGCCAGGTGCTGTGCAGATCAGCAGTGCTAAGGATCACAAGGAAATAAAACCAGCTTTATCCCTCTGCTCTTGCTGTGCAAACACACAACCAGCAGCAGCCTCAGGCCAGCGTGCACCAGGAGAGTGTGGAGGGGAGGGGAGATGATGGAGGGGGCCTCTCTGCAGACATCTCATTTGATAAGCAAAGACGATGCTCTAAATCACACTGCTGAGCAGCTACCCTCTGGAAGCCAGCAAACCCCTAGGAGGGAAGAGCAAGTGCAGGAGTTACCATCTGCTCAGGGGCTTTTAGCCACGAACAGAAACATTTCCCCTCTCCACAGGTTAAATGGATCCTCAATATGCATTCTTTAAACCCCAGCCTGGAGATGAAACAAAGGCCACCTCACAGGCTGGCAAACATCCTTGGCTGACAGAGAGAGGGTGTCTAACAGCCTCTCCAAAACCTACACGTGTCAACTGTGCACACAGCCAAGCAAAGAAAGCACCTGCAAGCGAGAGCAGCTGGAGCAACATCTGGAGCACCCAGTTGTGCTTCTGCAGGTATCTGCTGATGTGCCAGCGCTGTCCTCATGAGTCTGGGGCAAACAGAGATCTTTAGGAATCAAGAGACTGCACTGAAGAAAGTCCTGGCCACCCTTCGAGGTGAATCTGGTACAGGTCACCTTGGCTGGTCACCCATCCACATCAGTTTAAGTACATGAAGAGCAGCTCTAGAGCAAACTGACTTTAATCTGAATTGGGCTGGCTCAGCAATGCTCTGAATCTATTCAGCCAGCCTTTATGTTTAGTTTCAAAGACTAGTTTAGGCATCTCTTCCTCAGTGATATTCATCAGAGGAAAAGGAGTAAAGATGAAAGCCTGTAACAGCCTCTGGGCAGGATTTGTCCAACCCTGTAATTCTGTTCTCCCCAACAGACCAAAATCTGAGAGGTATGGGCACACCAGGAAAGGTGAACCATTTCAGCTGATCCTGACTCATCAGGATTCCTCATTCCCTGAGCATCTTCTCATGCAAATAACTTTTTTTTTTTTCCTTATATTAGTATTTTTCCCATTATTTTTCAGGGGGGAAAAAAAACCCAAAACAAACATTTAGGACCAAGGCTAGAAGGCCCAAAGTATGTTACTGGTAACTCAGAAACATGATGTTCCTCCCAAAGCCTTCAACCCTGCCCCTACTGTAATCCCCTGTCAGCAGCCTGGTCCTCTTGGCTGGCCCATGCTGCAGAACAAATACCATCAGCCTTTCCCTTGGGCTTGTGTGAAATCAGAACACAGCACAGGCACTGCATGTGGCCTGGTTTTGTTTTAGGGGCTCTCACCCAGCAGTTTGGGGTTGTGAACAGCTAGTGGAGGTTACAGAACTAGCATTTCAGAAGACACCGGAACAAAGTAAAGATGGGTGCAGGAGGACAGATGCAGAGGAGCTTCCCTGATTTCTAAGGCTTGATATTCAGGTGCAGTGATCACCAATTTCTGGACTGGTGTACATTGTCAAACACCAAATATTCCCTCATCTCATGTGAAGGCACAGGAGACACTAACAATGACAGACAAAGTCAAGTAAAATCTATCATTGGCACACACTAATAACTTCATATGCAAATTGACCAACTCATTCCAACTCTTCTCCCTGTTATGTTCATGGGAAAAGACAGGTTTAGTCTGAAATTCCCTCAGAATGCTTAAACATTGCATTTGGTTTCAAATGAGAATCAAATCTGCATTTGGTACATTATACAGAATCACAGAATGACAAAATAATCATGGTTTGAAAGGACCTCCTAGATCACAGAGTCAAACCATACCCACACCAACAACAAAAAAAAACTAAAAACCAACAAAACCCTTACTTTGCACAGTTGGTCCTAACTCCAATGAAATTACAGTTTTGCTTTTCTTAAACAAGAAGTTTTGTCACCTCTTTAAGCCCTGCCAGAAACAAGAGATCCCATTGCCTGATTAAATCCACGGAGCCAAGTGGTGCAGATGAGGCTGTGGCTCTGCCACTGATGCTGCAGGTGACCTCAAGCAAGTCACTTAATAGTCCCCAGACTGCCTGTGCCACAGGAGAGCTCTCAGTTATTTCACTTCAGGTCAGTGAATACTGTTAAAGATTTGAGAAGACTGGAAAAAAATAATGCAAATAGCTTCATGTTCTTTCACATGGCCACAGTCTAATGTTCTTTTTTGCCTTAGTGTTTTTATAACGTGGTGGGGGGTTTTCCCCCCCTTTCTCCCTATGCCCAGGGTGTTTGTGTAACAGAAGCAGTAGAAGCTGCTATAGGTTATGCCTTGATTCCCTTGAGATCTCTCCAGCTCAACATTTCCCTCTTCCAGAGAGCTGCTCTGGTTTGGACTTGGAATGAGGAGAGGCTCAGGAAGAGCCCACATTTTGATGGAGGTTAAGGCCAGTTTCTTAACCTGTCATTTGCCCACAAATTAAAAGCCACCCCAAAACAGACTGCAGCAAAGTTGCTTAAATGAACCAAAAACTGAATGGAACTCTTATATCAAATCCAGGTGCTGCTTTAAAAAAAAAAATCTTACAGAGTCTACACAGCCCCATCATTGACTCCAGAAGCACCACACACAAGCTCTGCACTGAGGGAAAGGATCTTTGAAAATGATGGAGAAGAGGCTTAAACAGATGACCCACTGCTAGTTTAGACCTTAAAAAGAAAAAAAATTAAAATTGAAATTGCCTTTTCCTTTAAAGCTCAGACTTCCACGTCAACTTTGCAAACTCTGCTCTTTAAAAGAGCTGATGTTAAAAAAAAAAAATAGAGAAGCTATATCTGATCTCATCAGCCATTCTGTCTTTAAAGCATTTGACTACAATCCGCACCAGACATACTTAGCAAACTTTAAAATACAGCCTCTCAACATTGTTACAATTAAGTCACTCTGAAATGTCATGAAAAGCAATCTAGTCCCATTAAAATCTTCACACTCATTAAAAAAGCACTTACAGACTCGAAAATGTTCCTAATACATTATTTAAAGACACAAGATGTACAGTGACTAAAAACCTTGTACAGAAAGGGAATAGCAACAGTCTGCTTTAAAAAAAGGCTGGGTGCATGTGTGTGCAAATCTGTGTTATAATTAGCCAATTGGGAAACTGCAGGTAGAAGGCACTTTGTAATATATTGGGTTTTATCTAGGGTTTTTATTTATTTCATTCTTTTTTTATTAGAGAAAGAGGGGAAAGGGTGTTTGCTCTTTCTGGAAGTGAGAAAGCCCACTGTAGTCAATTTACAGCTGCTCTGCAGATGCCATGTGTCAAAGCCACCTCTTTTCCTGGAAAGGGCAGGGAAAACCACAGGCATCCTCCAGTACCAGCCAACCAAAGAACAGGTCACTCCAAGTTGTGCCTGTGAGAACTGGAGAAGCAGGAACAAAGAGAAATGAGTTCCCACTGTAAGAAAGTCACTGTCCTCCTACAAACGCTGCATCTTCTTTTTTTGATGTTAACAGCAGATGAAGGCATAAAATTTGCATCTTTATTGAGCCCATTGCTGGATGAAGAATGTTTCTCCAGGGCCCCAGAGCAATGAAACAACAGTGGATGCTTCTTCCAGTAAAGGCTCTCGCTTCTCCCTGCACCTCACCTCATTTAAATACTTTGATTTTTTTTAATAAGATTCCTCACAGTTTTGGCAAATGCAAGAAGGGATTCAGGCTGCAGAGAGGCATTCAAACTACAGAAAAGAAATAGCATTTGAATGAGCTGAAAGAACAAGAAAGAATCTGAAAAAATGGATAAATGTGAGGGATCCCTTGGTTTTCAGCAACACCAGCAAAAAGCCTCTTTACTTCAGTGACTTGAATCCAGGAGGGACAAAGAAAAACATCATTTACTTGCAGAGAATGAAATTTCCCACTTGCTACAGACACTTCCAACTGATCAACAACAAGAAAAAAAACACCAACAAAACTAACAAAATAACTTCATGTGAGTCAACTTTGAGCATTTTCCCTCTCCCCAGACCAGCAGCCAGAAGGATGCTGTCGGAAAGCAGCTCTGTCCTTTCAGGCAGCATGGGTCAGGAAAAGCACAAGGGCTCAGCCCAGCCTCCCCAGATGCCTCCAGCTACCTCTCTGCCTCTTCCCAAGAAGAAATGCCTGGGATGCCTGACCCAGTGGGATTCAGTCAAGTGATGACTGGCACACTGACCCAGTGGGGAGCGTCCACCTCGCCGGGTGCTCCGCCAACAGCCTCTACTGAAGGTTTAAGGGAGATGAAAACAAGCTCAGTGCATAATGAGTCTACCCAGAATAACCAGCCACCTGCACAAGTTGTGACTAGGGATCTCCTGAGTCATGCTCTTTAGCAGCCTTGAGCTGTGAGTCTTCCACAAATGCTCCCAGAAGCTTTCCAAACCCACAGCAGCTTCTCACACCCACCCAGAGGTGATAATTTCCACAGCTCGCTGCCCACTCACAGGAAGAAATATCATCTTCTGCCTGTTCTGGGCCTCCACACTTCATCTGACACCTCTAGGTCTTGCACGAAGAAGAGCTTGAACAGTCACTCTCCATCTACCTTATTCATGGCTGAATCAATGTTTATCACATTCCAGTTTAATCACAGAGAAAAGCTCTGCTCTCTTCACCCATTCCCTTCAGCGAAGGTATTTTCTCTCTCTAATCACCACCTTCACAGCACATTTCTGTACCTCCTCTAGTTTTATGATATCCCCCAGAGATGGGGACACATTTAAGGCAGAGCAATCCATGGATGTGTACAGTGATAGGAGGACATGTTCTTTTCCTTCTCTATTTCTCCTCAACGAGTCCTAGTGCTGCATTTATTCTGTCAGTGCTCTTGAGGCCTGAACTGGCATTTCCTCAGGACTGCCCTCAGAGGTTGTTGTGTAGAACCTGTGTATGAACCAAGGGAGCATCCTTCCCTGCCCATCCACAGCCTGGCAGACCCTGGACTCATGGTCCAGCATCTACATACAGGTGGGATAGAGCAGGGCTGGGATCCAGGCTCTCTTCAGCCTTGACAAACCTGGGTTAGGACATATGAGTTGAAGCACAAAGAGTTATAATAATTGTTACTCAAGGTCCACAGTGAACGTGATCAAGGCACATTCAAAAACTTGATGACTGCAGGCACTGGGAAAATGTCTGGTTCAGGCTGCAGACCCCAGAACCATAATACTCATTATAATACTAATAGTGCTCAGCTAAAGAGGCTGAATGAGATTCAGCTTTTGATACCCTCAAGAGGGGGATACAAAAGCAATGAAGAGACTATGTGAATGGGTTTATCTGAGAGAATAATGAGTTTTATCTTAAAGAAAAGCCCACTGTAGGCAATTTAGTTATTTATAAAATAGTTATGCAGGTTAGAGAAGGGGTGAGGGGGGACGCACAGGAGAAAATGAGAGGAAAGAAGTATAAGCAGCTTTTACAAATGCCAAAGACCTGAAATAATGTCATTTTAACTGCTGGATGCGCTTCAGCTTTCAAGAGAATCAGTCACAATGACCAGCAACTTCTCAAGTTGTAGGCAGCACAGGTTCTCAAAAGAGCTCTCCTTTGCTCTGTGTCCTCACCTACCAAAATCTCAAACACCTACCTGCTCTCAAACATGTCCCTGGGCCCCTTCTGAACAAAGGTCACCAGTTGAAATCCCATTGTGCCATGGACCATTACTCACCCCGACCCAGTCCAGGGCACTGACTGGTTTTCACCTGTGAAATGACTAGAACCAAACTTGGGCCTCCAAAGCACAAGTCTTACATGGATCTCAACCTATGAATTCTCCAGCCTGGGCAAAGCTTCTGTAAGCAAAAGGAAAGCTTCTGAAATCATGACTGCCCTTGTACAAGGTGTATCTTTCAATGACATCTTTCTGAGCTGTGCTCCTTCCAGTAGAAAATCCCATTCCCACAATCCCACCCCCTCTCATGCTCTGACCTGCCCTATTTGTGCTTTTTTTCAGAAGGCCTTAAAGCTTGATGCAAATAGAAGAATGTTTCAGGGCATAAAATGAGAACAATCTGGATGTATTTTATTACAGTACTTCATCATTTAACACACAATTGGAGGCATGTACTGTGAAATACCACACCCCCTCAGAAGGTGTGACATTCTATTTTAGTACAATGCAACAATTTCCACAGGAGAACAGCTTGTTATAACCTCAGCTCCAGTATCATTTCCAAAAATGCAAAGATAAAAGCTCATCCCCATTACAAAAAAAAAAAAAAAAAGTGCTACTGTGACTACTGAACAAATTAAAAATTGTGAACACAGGGAACCAACTCCAGCTAGTCTTCAGAGGGTTTCAGTGCCTGATCTTCCATCTCCAAAGCAAAAGGCAGGGGTTGGTAAATGTACAGCTGTTTCTGTCTCTCTGCATCTGTGGGGATTCCCACAGCTCCAAGACAGATGTGAAAACACCTCACAGCATTGCTTAGGTTGGAAAAGACTTACAAGACCATTCAGTCCAACCTTTACCTCTCACCACCCCTAAGACAACCCTGAAGAGCTCAACCACACAACAAACACCTCAAGGGGAGTTAACCCCCCTGATCAAAAATATCCAAAAGTAAATCCCACAAATTTGAGGGCAAGGTCCTCCCAGAGCTGGCTGCAAAGTCCACATGGAAATACCTGCACAGAAAGCTAAGAGCTCCTGTTCCCATTGAGGGGAAAGGGGCTGGAAGTGAAGCTAAGTGGTGGACAGACTGGCTGTGGTGCTGCTCCTGAAGCCCTGCTGTGTCTGCTCACTGTGCAGCCAGCACTGAATCCAAGCAGTTGGCTCAGCCCAGGGACTCACAGCACCCTCCTTTCCCTGCTCAAAGCCCCTCCTCAGGCCAAGGCACAATTCTCTCCCTCTGCTTCTCTTCATCTGGGGACTTGCTGGTTTGAGTTGGAATCTGCAAAAACTCAGCAGAGCCCAGACATTAATTCACCTTTTCCTCCAGTCCATACAAAAGTGATTTGTTATGTTTATTATTACTATTACTCCTTAAACCCCCTCAGCTTTAAGCACCCCTACAGCCTCCTCTTCCTATTGAGGCCCTTTGCAGGACACCCAGCACAGACATCTGCACCTACAATGCAGATCTGTTCCCACCACCACCCGTGTCCACCTCCATCCTCAACTCTCAACCCTCAGCTGCTCCTTCAGGGTACTCCTATTTACTTCAACAGATAATTTTGGATTTTGTCTCAAATAATTTACTTTTATGCACTTCTAAATCTCACACACTACTAAAATATTTGCTTTGCAAACAAGAGCTTTTTCCAGGAAAGCAAGGTGTGGAGCAGGTACACCCCTGAGGGCACCTGCCAGCCAAGCAAGCATCCCAACACCTCAGAAGCATGCCCCACGAGAGCAGGGCTTGCTGGAAGAGTCAGCTGGCATGTCCAATGGGCAGATATCTGCCTGGGTCAATGCCCCAGAAGATCCTGTTTCATGGCAAAACAATTGCTCATAAAAATTCCATTTAAGTTACTATAATTTAACATTGTCCAAATGAAAACCCAGGGGCTACAACTGAACCCTGGGTGACTCCATTGAGTTGAAGGGCATTTTTGTATTTTTTTTTTTTTTCCCATGCCTTTTTTTTTTTTAATATTCGTTGATCTGAGCAAACATAATAATCACCATCTGTTGTGAACACAGTTGGAAAGAAAAAAAAGAAAAAAAAAAAGGAAGATTACATGCAAAGCTGGTGTAAACCAGCAGTAAACCAGCACAAAGCCTCTGACCCCAGCAGATCTGTTAACACCCAGGTAAAGTGTTTCATTTCATTTCTGCCTGAAATTGCTCATAACATTACAAATGCACCTTTAGCCAGAAGGGGTTTGGGTTGGTTTCTTTTGTGATGCAAGGCCACTTTTTGCTCCCTTTTTGTTCTAACACTCTTGTACACTAAACGGAAAAGGATCTCAGATCCTGACATCCCACTAGAAAGATGTCAGAGGCGGCGACATCCATGCCTCTGCCTGCCCAGTCAGACAGTCCAGCACCTCCTGAGCACCCTCCATTCCTGGATTGAGACACTGAGTAAACTCCTTCAGCTCCTACAGAGGGTAAAAACAACAGAACACCAGCAGGAATGTCTAATGACTCTGTGCAATGGAAAAGAAATGACTTAAAAACACTTTCTGGGAAAGTAATCTCTCCACTGGTGGAGGAGGAGCTGCAGCCATTGGATCCTTAACCTGCAATCCTTAACCACTGCAGCTGCCCTTGCCACCAAGCTGGGGGACAGTCCAGTGGTCCCAGCACAGAGACCTGGCAGGAGGCAATGTCCCGAGTGCTTGGGATCCCCAGGCACCCACCTGCTGAGATCCTCTGTGCAATGTTGGGGGAGTACCAGGGACCCCACTTGCTCTGGTTTCCCTCTGCAGATGCACTGGGAAGCTGCAGACAAGGTGGCCTCGTGGATGGAGGGTGAGCACTGTTGACATGGTAAAAACAGCACCACAGGAACCACTAAAAGGAGACAGGTTTACCCCAAATCCAGATGCTCCTTGCTGATGGGTATAGTGCTGCTGGGGACGTGGGTCAACTCACATCCACACCACTCAACGATAAATCAGGGAAACAAGTTCTGAAGAAAGAAGCCCTGTCCCCATGTACCCTTCACATGTGTAGCATTTGGAAATCACATCCAAAACTCAAGCCCTGCTCTCTTCAGCAGTGAGGCTGGAGATAGAATTCCCAAACACACACTGAACACGGTCATGAGCAGAAGCTGTGGAAGCTCCATGCTGAGCCTCATGCCTTTTGACATGGCTTGGGTATCAAGATACCCAACACAATGTAAACCACAAGCTATATCTAGATCTGAGAAGAAACGGGGAAAAAAGCAGCAAAAATACAGATGAGATTTTCCAGTGTCTACATGTAATGGCAAATATTAGTGAAATCTGGATATTAAGTAGTTACCGGTGCTTTTTATATATTAAAAACAAACAAAAACCAAACCAAACCCACACAAACAAAACCAACCAACCAACCACAACCCACACCACCCCTATCCTCCCAACCACTACCTTGCTTTCATTCCCATTTCAATAGAACCTCTGCAGTCAGAACACTAAGAGCACTAGAGAACAGTACAGAGCAGCAAGAGCCCAGGATGAGATGCTTCAAATGGTTAGAGGAATTGATTTGAGCAACAGGGGGATTTTTGCTGGATTTGGAGCATTTTGATAGGTTCTGGTGAAAGGCAGCACTGAAATGATGCTGGACTTCAAGTGGAATGGGATCTCTCACTTCACTGGAACAGGGGAAAAATAACCTGCAGGAAAGCTTCAGTTGTGCTGCAGGATGAATAGCAATTGGTTTTGATCTCTGGTGATTTGTGAATTTATTACTCCCCTCCTAAAGCACTGATCTCAAACCTTCACACTGCCACGGGTTTCCTGGACAAGCAGGATTATTTTGGTATTAATCCTTCAGTAGATTTAGCAGTGCCTCTGACACTGAAACTCTGCATGAGAGCCAATCTCACCGACTTCTCCACCTGACTTTTCTTGGCTGACTCTACCAGGACTGGCAGGTTTTTGTAAGACCCTGGCATCACTCAGCCCAGGGCAATTAGCATTATTTTGTTAAAAAAAAGGACTTAAAGTGCATAGAACTGTACCAGAGGAGTGTTCACATTGCCCTCATCAGGCTAACAGACAGGGGTTACATTACCTACCACTTTATAATATACCTATTATACACATTTTTTTCTGGGTAACAGTAAGCCTGAGTCTTTTGCAGTCCTCAGGGAGTCTTCTCACTGATGAGATGGATCTGGCTGTAAAAGGCAGAGTGACCTAAAATCTGAGGCTTAAAGTGTTGTGTAACCTTTGAAACAATAATAATAATAAATTACAAATTAAATTTCCAAATAAACCAGAGCCTCAAGGGAAGAGTCTCAGTATGCAAGAGTCTTTAGCCACAGGTTTCCAGCTAACACCAAATGTAGATGGAAAGCTGAATCCCCCCTCTCAAGCAAAAATCCAAACTTTTAGGTTTCCCATCCCAAGAGACTGAGCATGGAGAAGTGGGTTATTTGCATTTACACTCAAAAAATGTGTATTACCAGATACTAAAAGAAAAAAAAACCTAAGTAAATATTAATGCCCTCCCTCAATTTTACCCCATGAAATCATGGGAGTGAACAAGCAAAACAACTGTCAAGAAAAAATCATTCAACATGCCAGCCCACTTCTATTACTGTACCACTGAAGACTTTGGGTAGACATCTCTACCACCAAGGCAAGATTTAAATAAGAAAAGCAGCCAGCCAACTCTAAAGTTCCTACCTTGATGTTTTCACATGTATCAGGGGTCTAACAGTAGGTTCCACAATGATTCCTGAAATACACCAGCATCAGCCATAGGGACAAAGGCTGATTTTACATTCGGTGGGTGAGGTTCCTTCATGGCACCCAATGTCAGTGCCACAGCAGGAGCCTCCCTACTTGTCCAAAAACCAATAAAATCCCAAACATCATCCTGTCAGCAGAGTGTTCCAATCTGATTTGAGGCAAGGGAAGATGTTGCTTTTTTTCTCTCTGCCCTGTAGAGGATCATTAAGGTTGGAAAAGACCTTCAAGATGAAGTCCAACCTTCTACCCAACACCTCCATGACCACTACACCATGTCCCAAAGCACCTCAATTACATAATTTTTGAACCCCTCCAGGGATGGCAACTCCACCACTTCCCCGGGCAGCCTGTTCCAGTGCTTAACAACCCTTTCAGCAAGGAGGAATCAGCAATGGTTTTTCTTCTTTGTGAACCATGAAAATTAAAATCCCCGGTGCGTTTGAAACACGAATATGCTTATGTCTCTGCACACTGACAAAGAGTAAGCTTTGCCCTGTACAAAAGCTGATCACAAAGGCAAAATTCAGTTCAAGCACTCTGTTGTCACAAGGATACTGAGAATAAAAGGTGCAAACAACCCAGAAAGAAACGGGGCTGCCCTGTCCCTCGCTCTCTCTTCAAACACTGGCTTCATCCCCCTGGCTCTCGGCACAACAGACTGTTTTAGCAGCAGCAGGTCTGCCTTATCCAGGGCACCACCTAGATATTATGTCTAATTTCAGAGGCAGAGAAAATACAGGCTCTGGAAAACATTCCTCCCCCTCTGCATCTGTGGGCTGAACAGGGCAGAGAGCTCGAGCCCTGGGCAGCCAGCAGACGGTTTCCACCTCAAGGCTCGAGGTGCAAATCGCACACCAGCCGAAAAGGAGACTTTATACACACGTGCACACACAGCCACGCGGGGAAAATTGCTATCAATTATGCTAGTTAATTATACATTATAATAGAATTAGAGTCAACCCTCCTCATTATCTCCCAGCTCAGACCCTGCTCCACAGCAAGCTGACCACACACTGTCCTGCTGCCAAGAGCCCTCCCGCCTTCACCTTTATCTGAGCCTCGCAGCTTCATGTTTGCTCTGAGTGTCAGGCTCCGTTTGACCTTGTTCCTGGCTGACCTTGCCTTCAAATCTCACTTGTGTAGCAATCCAGGAGACCGGCTCATCTCCCACGGCCTTGCAACCACGTTGCATTTTTCTCCAAGGAGCTGCAACCCGGGACTCCTTGTTTTTGCCTCGTTACCGGCATCCTCACCTGCCCTCCGAGCACCTCTGCCCTTCCTGCTTCTCACCGAGGCTCTGACACTACCCAGACACTTTACAACTGCTGCTGCATGTTCAGTTGTTAGAGGAAATCCCAAGGGACGTTTCATTATTATTATTATTGCTATTTTACACAGAGGCTGTCAAAAAGGGATAATCACAGATGTGCCTACCAGAAGCGGCACAGAGTACCCCGGCTGTGCCCCTCGCTGCTGCAGCAGCTGGGATGCCAAGCCCTCTGAAACCAGCTTGCATCCCCTAAACTGGGACTGAGGAAGATTTAAAGGGGCCTGTTACAGCTGGGAACTCAGAAGGATGGTGTTTAGCACAGATGCCTGGGTGGGAACCCGGGCTCCTGCGAGTGACACATCCTTAAGCATCTCTGACAAGTCCTGACTCCGCAGACTAGCACTGCGGGGACAGAATCATCTTCATGCACAGGAGGAAGCTGTGACCTGCATAATATTTGCTCTGCAAAGTAAACATGCTCTATATTAAAAAAAAAAAAAAAAAAAAAAAAAAGAAATAGAGAAAGGAACGCAGAATAGTTTTCCATGGAAGGATTACAGAGAAAAACCCATCAGGAGGAGGAAGAGTCCATTGAAAGACAGCAAAGTCCCAACTGCTACACAACTGATTTGACACAGTAGTGCAGTGAAGTCAGTAATTTCAATTCCCAGGAGCACAGGGAGCATGGTTTAACAGTTTCCTCCTTTTCCACTACAGTAATAACAAAAAGCTGCAAACAGCATCCTGGTTTCAATCTCTGCTGTGCATTCCCTATATCCCTCCTCATCAACTTTCATGGGGGTTTAGGTGTCAGAGATGAAAACTGAATAAAACCACATTTGTGAGGAAAGGGCCAGAAGCAGATTTTTGGCTGGTTGGGTTATGTTAGAAAAACAAAAGGGAAAGAAAAGATGAACAAGAAAAAAAAAGAGAGAGTGACTGAAGGGTTAGCTCAAAAATGGCTGAAGCTTCCAACTTGGCAAAGGGAGGTGTTAGTGAAAAAATAATAATCCCCTCTGAAATTTCATAAAAATGACAATCAGGCTCAACTCACAAATGAGGGCATGGAAAAATTTGCTTCATGAGACCTTCCTCTACCACACCAGCATATTGTTTTCAAGACAAAACCAACACGGCTTCCTGAGAGGCAATGTTGGTAGCTGAGAAGGAGACATTCAAAGGTTCAGAAAGAGATCACAGAATCATAGAATATCTTGGGCTGGAAGGGACCTCCAGAGGTCATCCAGTCCAACCTCCCCACACATGTAGGGACATCGCCACTTGGGTCGGGTTGTTGATCCCTCTGGCACATCAACTGCACCCCCAGCTTGGTAGCATGCACAAACTTGCTGAGGGTGCCCTCAATGCCACTGCCAATACCATTTATTAATATATTCAACAACACTGGTCCCAGCACAGACCCCTGAGGGACACCACTCTGGACATCCAGCCATTAACCATCACTCTCTGGATGTGACCACCCAGAGATGAATCTGTGCTATTAAGCAAAGTGGCCATGGTCACCCACACACCAGCAGCAGGCAGAGCATACCAGTTGCCTCCCTGGCCCCACTCTGCCCACGCCACAGAGACAAAACTCACTGCCAGGGGCTTGTGACACACCAGGGCTGTGACAAACCTCAGTGTCTTCTTCATCTGCCCCTAAACACCCACTGAGGTAGATGCAGACCCATCCTGGCTGCCCTGCACATACAGACCAGCACATGCCACTGCCAGGACATGTTGTGATGAGAGGGAAAGAGCTTGTTTTTTTTACCCTGACCCTTATTTCTGCCAAGATCTAAGGCTTAAACAACTCAACATTTAAGGATCATCGACAAAAGTCACAAATAGCTATATTTTTTAAAATTGCTTTAACATTTTAAACCCTCAAATGTCATCCAAAATAACTGCAGTCAGTTTGAAAAGATGGTATTTTCCACTTTGCAGATGTCCAGTGGAAGACCTCCACAGGGTTGATGTCCCTTTCAAATGGCATCATCTCTGCCTTGCAATGGAAACTCTCTCTCTTTAGGGAGGTTAGTTAATGGAGAGCAAGCAACACTCCCAGCTCAAGGTTTTGTTCACCAAGCCACTCTATCCTGGGTGACAGACACAGAAACCTCTGCCCACTTCTTCTCACAACCCCATGTCACCACCCAAAGAGCTGAGAACCTGCCAGCCAAGTCCAAGGGACTCTGCTGCTCCTCCACCCCTGCCTAGCAGTGAGATCACCTGGGCTGTTAAACGGGGTTCACAGCACCTGACCCCAAATCTGCCCAGCAAGGGAAAACAGAGCGAGTAGGTCAGTGTGGCAGGTGTCAGGATGAGATGCTCCTTTCATACCTTCCAGGTTCTGAAAAGGTTTTATGCCTGAGACCCACCCTTTTTTAATACTATGAGGGCAAAACTGCACTTACGGGGGAAAGGAGCATAAAAAGCAGGTAATAAACATTTAATGATCCAATAATTGGTTATATCAGAGTAATCACTGTTCAGTAATTAACTCCCATTCCTGCTTGCTCATTTGATATTTTCTGTACCCTTTGATAGGTTCCTGTGACTATCAGCATTCCTTAGAAACTCTTGCACTGAAACCTTTTGAAGAAGCTAAAAAGCAATGATACCATTAATCACTACACACGTCCCAGTGGCTTTCAGGCTCTGAGACAGGGCCCCTCCTCCTTGCACATCTCTCCTCAGCTGTCCTCAATGCAGCCATTTGGCCCTTGGATCTCAGATTTTTCTCCCTGTCTTCTTCACATTACAGGGAAAATGAATTAGCTATACATTTTTATGCCAAAGGGTTAGTGGGAAAGCACACCAATGTAAAATTACATCTGAAAGATAACAAAAAAAATAATTACATTGCAGGATCACAGAAGAATACAGGGAACAGCTGGTGTGTTGCTGCAATGGAAAACTAGAATTAAACTCAGGTTAGTGTCACTTCCAACTAACTGCCCACAGTAAGTAAGACAAGACAGCCACTGGGCTTCTGCTGCCTTCACCAGTGCTCTCTCTTCCCCAGTAACACGGGGTAGTGGGAGAGCAGAGCAGGCTGGCACTGCCTCAACCATGGCAATGGTACTGCAGCTTAGGAAGGAGGGTGAGGGTTCTCCGTGCAAGAGCATCCAGTTGATCAGCTTTATCCCAACAGGTTCTGCTACAGCCCCATGCCTGAATCTAGCCAACAGTGGCAAGTATTTTTAAGACAAACTCATATAATGGAAGGAGGCCTCATTTATATTTTTTACTTTTCGAAAGCCATATGTTACACAATTTACTTGTCTACTATAAGAGCTCTGTGATTTAACAGCTGTAATTTGCTTAAGAAAAATGATGGTACAGAAATGCTGATTTTTGTTTTGTTTCCAAAAGAGAGATATTATTGCCCAAGTGAAAAAAAAAACCCCAAACCTAACTTCAAGTTACTTTGGAGCAGATTTTGACCTCAGTCACATCACCATAGAGCCAAAGTAATGCCAGGGCATTTTCTCACACTCTCCATTTATTGCAGCCATACTGGTCTTTCTCAAGACAAGCATCTGCTGAACTTAAAACTATTAAAGTTCGGGGTTTTTTTCCCCCTGAAGGAATCCTTTACCAGAAATTTATGTCCAGTTGCCACAACTTTATACCAAATCAGATCTGCTGCTTGCAGTTTTGCTGGCATTGGCTGCCAGGGCCCTTGAGCAAGAGGTGCTTTTCCTCCAAACCATATACACACCTTCAACAGCACAGATCACAGAACAGTAATGTTTGCTGCCTCAAAGGTTTTTAAAAGATCAGGGGTCACAGAAAAACACAAGAAAAAAAACCAAACCATTCTTCACAAGTCTAATATTCTGCTCCAATTGTCAATATTCTGCAAGATGCTGGTGCTGCAGCATTATATCTTTTAACTGCTGCTATATAAATTAATGACATGAAAGTCAGTTAACACAAGGAATACTGCAATGGAACATGATGAAATACCAAAGTTAATCAGAAACACGCACAAGAAGCAGTCAATCACACCCTGCACCAGCTAGGATTTCCTAAAGCAAGTTGTATTGGAACTAAGGCAGCACTCAAAGACCTGAACCAGAGGGAAGGTAAATTGTTTGTATGTTACTCATGCACTTGAAGGCATTAGTAGTGATGGGAAGGGAGGGAGACAGAGAAACAGATTGAAAGGGGCAGGAAAATTAGAGAGAGCTCCTTGCCATTAATGGAAAAATAACTGCAGAGTGCTGTAACAGATTTCTCCTCTTTTGTATGCATAGGAATATTTATTTAATCAATGTTCTGTAACAAAACAGGCCTCTGGTGAGCTATCGTGGAGAGTGAACTCCATTCAGAGAGTGGTGATTTGAATCCTGCCACCTGTTTAGCTGGTATTGGAGAAAGCAACAATATGTGGCTGGATGGGAAGGTGTCTGCACCAGGGTGGGGGGGAGGCAGCTACTCCCCTGGTAGCTTCCCAAAGTAATTACCCAAAGTAATGCTACATGCCAGGGAAATCTTGATGACTCGTCATTAACAGGACTTAATTGCAAGCAAAGCTGCAAAGTTCATTTCTCTTCAGAAGAAACAGAATTCAATGCAGCACAGAGGAGGTTTCAGCTTGGCAGTGTTACACCCAGACCCCAATCCCTGCTGGAAGCCAAGCCCATCCACACCCTCGCTGTGCAGCCACATGAAACAGGAAAGCTTTGTGCAAACACGGGCTCACACCAGCCCACGGGCTGCCCAGTCCTCCATTTCCATCCCACCATCACCAGTGGTCACCCAGCCAAGCTGCCTGCTGGGGCTTCTCCAGCACATCCAGCTGTGCTCCAGCCCCACGGGATGCTGAGTTCAGCCCATGCCTTGGCCCTGCTGCTCCCAGAGCTGCCTCACCACCAGACTCAACTGCCTGAAGCCACCCCAAAAAAAACCCCTCAAGCTACCCTCCCAAGCTTTCCCTAATTTTTCAGAGTCACCGTGAGGAAAGCTCACATTAAGGGTATATTTATGTTTAGCAATATCCTGCTCCTGGCTGCACCCAAACAAACATTTTCAGTGGACTGATTTTTAACAACATATTTATGATTTTTAACAACATATTCAAGCACTGTCTTAAAGAGGGTCTGATTTAAGCATCTGCACAAATACTGTCCCTAAATAAAGCCCTGGTAAGGGTTTACTGCAAAACCTGGGGACATCAACGTGAACTGCTCACTGGACTAATTTTCTTTTCTGTTCTTAAATTCCTTACAGAAGGACCAGAAGAACCCTGCATTTATCTATCTTCTAAAGGCCAGGGACACACCAGTTCTATGGCATTTTACACCTGCCAACCCCTGGCATTAATGACAGACCTAATTTGTCACCTCACATCTGCCAGGGTTAGTAATACACCCTTTAACATTTCTCATAAGTAGAATGAGAGTTTCTTCCCTATTTTGCAGTGGATTGAAAGAGATTGCCACAAGCCAGCCTTGACACCCCCCACAGCAGGGACAGATAATGCTGCAAGTGATTTCAACTGAAGCAGCACTAACTGTTACATCATTAGTAACCATGACAGTCTAAAGGAAGATAAAGCACTCATCAGAATTTCACCAAGTTAACATTCACATCAGACTCCCTTAAAGTGACTGCTGTCAATGACTTTAAGGCAAAAGTAACTCTGTATTTTAAAAGGTGGCTGACAATAATACAAGTGCCTTCAGTTATTTCAGTATGTGCTCCAGCCAAGTCCCTGCTAGATGTATTGGTGTTTTGATGTCCTACAGTTAAATTATGTAGATATTTTATGTTAACCACTGACTACTTGAGCATCCTGCAGATGCTAATTAAGTAGCCAGGCAATCTTTAAAGAGGGAAAGTATTATTAAGCCCCTTTTGCAGCCAGGAAAACTCAGCTACAGCAAAACTACCACTCTAGTTCAAGGTGACACCAAAACAGGTATTTGACTTCACACTGAACAGTAGCTCACACAGCAGCACTGTTCCCACAGACCTGCTTTTCTCAGTCAAGAAACCCCAATCTACAAGCCCAGGCACAGCACCTCCCATGAGCATACGCATGGATTCAAGCTCAAATCCCCCCTTATTCAGCACAGCCACGAAGCAGGTGCTCACACAGCCCTGCTGGACTGGGAGGGCAGCGACTGCTTCAAGGTTACCAAAGACAATGGTGCTTACGTGGAAACAAACCCCTGTCTCCCAAGGACCAGCTCAGCATCTTCATTAAAGGGTGTGTTTGAAGGACAAGTGATATCAGAAGGGCTGTTTTGGGAGAGACCTGTGCAAGCCCAAATGCAGCAGTAAGTGCATGTGGCAAAAGGTGAAGGTGGCCGTGGGCCAAGCAAGATCCTCCAAGCTGCTTCAAAGTCCCAGCTGGGCAGAGTTCTGAATTGAACAGGCAGAAAGAAATAGTAATAAAACTGAAAAAGAAGGATCTTGATGTGCAACATCCCTCTCACTCTCTAGCTCTGCCCTTTGGATGGTGTAAAGAGCATCACTCCAGTCTGGAGAGAGGCAATTTGCCACATCCCATGGCATGTGCATCCCACGATGCAAACACTGCACTGGCTTCTTCTGAGAGAGGCATTGCAGACCCCCAACCTGCCCCAGAACAGCCACACTTGAAATGTACAGGTAGGAAAAAAAGAGATTACCCTATACTCTGAAATGTGTGGAGCTACAGTGTAAACATCCTTTCTATGGGAACATAAAACAAAACATTCAGAGTAGCAGCCCAGCATGGAAAACTGAAAAATACACAACCACCCAACCAACCAACCAAAAAAAACCCCAAACACCTTTAGATTTCAAAGTCAATTTTGTGGGTTTTTACATTCTGTGTATAATTTTCCAGGGTGTAAGTAGCACTTCCCTGCAACACTCTCTAAAGTCAGCGTGGCTGGCAGAAGCTGACCAAGCCCTGCCAAGGGTGAGGTGAGATCACAGCCCTGGCACAGAGGTGCAGCTCATGCTGTGTACAGTGCAGGGAGAGATGCCTCCTGCTCCAGGTATTTGATGGGATATTATGTCAGATACCTTCAATAAATAAACTCTCCCCTAACCTACAACACTGACACAGTCAAGTGCAGCCCATCCAGAGGAAAACGTGGTGACCCATACTCTAACATCATCATCTAATCCTTGAACTAAAGACAGTTTAATGCCTTTACAAATCCATATGTTTTCTAATACCACCATTGCTGTCAGCAGACTACAGGAGAGCCTCTTTGAAGATGGAAGTAAAATGACAAAGCACATCATTGTGAAGGCAATTATATGCTGCAGTAACCATTTTACAATGGCCCATATGGGCTGTATTTCAACAATGCAATTTCTAAATCTGCCTTAGCAAACATGTATCTCCGTCCCAATCCCAGGTAGATTTTGCAAAACAAAATAAGTTCTGCAGCCAGAACAAATCCAAAATATGGGTAACAGATGTAAAAATACACCAACAACGATAGCAGAGCAATTCTTTGTCAAAGCACCAAACAAAGAGAGCAGCCACAGCAGACCTTATGAGGCTATTCACAGCAAAGCTACCCATTCAAGGCACTTAGAGACCTGGTTTTATCAGAAATCTGATTATACACTCGCATGCTTTCCCATGCAGCTGACCAATCCACTGTTGGCAGTTGTTGTCCCATCCACTTCCACAGACTGCAGGGCTGGGTAACTGCAAACCCAAATAAGAAGCTAAAAACCAGACAGGAACCAGGGCTGTGCAAGTTTACTTCAGATCATCTCTGAGATACAGAACACTTGGGTTTAACTGAAAAAAAAAAAAAAAAAATTAAAAAAAGCAAAACAAAACACACACAAATGAAAAAAACAACACATACACACATAAAAAAAACCCTCACAACCTGAAAAATCAGATCCTTACACTTCTGACAGCTGCAGTTTGAAACGCCTGCCCTGTTTGCCTCACTGCCTGGGCTCTGCTGTGGTACCTGAGGTCACTCCATCAACCCAGCATCACCTCCAGCAGCCTCAGGGCTGTGCTCTGACTAGTCCCTTTGGAGGCACAGAGCAGCAAAACTGCAGCTCCAGCCCAAAATCTCTCCCTCCTGTTCATGAGAGCAGCAGAAGGCAGAGCTGACAAGCAGCCTTCGTGGGACATTATGCAAACGATGTACTCTAGTGAAAAATGGGTTTAATTCTGGTTCTTTCCAGTTATCCCCTGTAGTGGTTCACTGCTTTTGGAGGCTGTGGGCTGAAAGTTTGGGGATATCCCTGTGCAGTGGCACGATTTTCTAGGGACATTGGAGTGAGCCACGGAAAATAAACAATCAGAGAGGAGGTGCTCAAAATCCTGAAAGGTCACAAACATTCAGCTCCAGGTGGGATCTGGGCTGCAGGACACCAGCTGGACAGCCCTACATCCATTAGTACAGCAATAAAGACAGGAATAGACATGAAGATCTTTTCTCCCTGAACTGAAACAATGGCAAAAATGCTTTAAGCTGCCTGAAATGCTAAAGGTGAAAATGGACAAGTTCATTGCCAGTTCATTAACAAACTGATTGCACTGTAGATCTTGCATTTCAGTGCCAAGAGTGGCACACAGAGGATAGTCTGCCACTCACACGGGCACAGTGTGGGGCAAAACACATTGACCCACAGGGAAGGTGGAACTGGGTGTTCAGCAGCCAGAGTCTTGCAAAGTGCATGATCCAGTTCTTATCATTGTCAGCTCCTCCAAATCACCCAGGGAAGCCAGGCAAGAGCATTTCAAAGACTTTAATCCATGTGAAATATTGCTTCCTGGAACCGGAAATTCAATCCCTAGCAATGAAAACAAAAGCACACTCATAGCTGTACCTTTCCACTTGGCCAATATCACCATATTTAGGCACTCTCTCTAAAGAAATAGAAATAATAGTTCTTTACTCATTAATATAGAGGAAACTTGAAATGATTGCTGTAATTGCAGTTAAAAAATTAATCATGTTTTGCGATAAATGCAGATAAAAGCATGTTTTACTAATTATCTTTTGAAGCTTCTGCTCATGAAAGATTAAAGGTGGAAGAAAAGTTGAGTATTGAAGACAAAAATCCCACCGTTTGAAATCCCTTTGAAGCCACATACGTTGTGTGGTTAATCCTTAGTGACCAGATGTATTAAAATAAAAAAAAAAAAAAGGAGGTCTTTTAATTAAAAAAAAAAACCAAAAACTTAAGTCTAAAAAAACTTGTCCAGTGGAGCTTTTCTGCAGCAATTCCCTGACCATAGGTGTGTGTTGCAGAAGCCCAGCCCAGACCCCCAGCACTGGCAGCAGGAGTGGGGTCAGCCATGCAACACCAGAGGCTGCATCCCCTTTGGGTTACTCCATAACTGGGACAAAGAACTTGAAATCCACTGAATTCAGGAATGTTAAGGTTCCCCGAGTTCTCCACCCATCTACTTAGAAATTGATGGTGCTAACCCAAGTGTCTGCCACCATCTGAGGCTGCTGGAAGCAGCAGAGGAATGTGGGTCTCTAGGGCAGCCACTCCAGGGGCAAATGCCACCAAATCCACAAAAGGTAAGATTATTGCTGCTCAGGGAGGAGGAGCTGGAGGTATTGACACCAGCTGTGTAACAGCCAGCCCTCACCACCAGCCATGAGGGTTATGCACGAGCCACGTGAGGAACTTTTTCCATCCCTGGGGTTTTTAAAGGAATGCAGATTATCTGGGGTGCGAGTTACTCCAAAACAAGGCTGGTACTTCCATTCACAGGCCTGAAACTAACAAGGCAAAGAACTCCCTTACTGCTCCATGCCAGTAGCCTATTTTACATCAGTAGTTTGCAGACTATTTCTAAGAACCCCGAGAGTGTTAATTCAGAAAGCAAACCTATTGACTGCCAGCTTAAATTCACTCTACAGGTGTCCACGGCTCCACTGGAAAAATGTTAGGCTTCTGCAAATTGAAACAAGTTGAAAAATACTATTACATAAAATTGCTAAGATACTCCATAGCCATTTCACAGCCTAAGTAATGATTTACATCAGACTTCAATTGTGCCAGTATATCCAAAATGCATAAATTTCAGGAGAAGTTTCCTTACTGGCAACCCCCGTCGCCTGCAGCGTGACAGAACCACAGTCTGTTGGTACACTGCAGTTTCCAAAACCATTTCACTGAGCTCAAATGCTACAAAAAGTCAATATCAAGGACTCTTTGGTTCTCTAGAGCTTTGAGAGTCAGGGCGGATCCAAAACAATCCAGTTGACATCTCTTTTCTAAGGGAAGGTCCCACCATAAAGAATATTATTCCTTCTCTGTAATTCTTGCCCTTTTCCCAGCTCTCCATATCATTTAGCATCAGTGACACCAAACTAATAACTTGTCCTGTTGCTGCAAACATGAAGAGGGCCAGGTAAAAGATTAAATAGTTGGGTTTTCATACCCATACATCCAAGGAAATTTGCCAATGTCTTTTTATTTACATATCTGGCAGACTGCCCCGGCCAACTAATACAGAAGTGACAGCGTACAGGTGTATTAGTTTAGAGTTTGCCTTTAATCTAGAGGTGTCAATTTGCTTCCGTTTTAATTACATCCATCTTGATATGTTATTACAACCTCATGGAACTTCTTCATTATGTGAATGGCTATAAATACACACACATGACAAACAGTTGTTATAAATTTTCTGGTTCAGCAGTGGAGACAATACCACAGCCCACACATCATGTGCATTTAAAGTTTCAGTGCTCCGTTGTCTCTCTCTCCCCCACACTTCTTTCCCTTCCTCCTCTTCTCTTTCATCCAATACCAAGATTATTTTTTTTTTCCTCCTATATTTAATGGACCCTCTAAAATTCCATCACTAGTAGCAGCATTCTGATACAAACACTATCAGCTTACAGAGCCAGTTCAGTGCATCTGTGTCCTTCGGGGCTGTGCCTCTTGTCAGAATGTCTGTTTGTCATTAGGCAAATATAAGGAGATTGCACTGAGGTCTTATAAACATGCAAAGATCCACTTTTGTAGCTACATAATTCACTAAGTTTTTCAACACACATTCTGAGGTTGAAAACTTGGCAAATCCATCTACCAGATGTATCTTTCTGATCCCAGAACTCATTAAAATTTAGTTTTTACTCTTTCTAAAGCTGAGCAGACTCAGTTGTTGAGCCACATTAATTGCATTTTTATTATTTTTTTCCATAGTTAAAATGACTAATGCTAGAAGAGTCACTGCCTACAAGCACAATAGCCAGCCAGTAAAAATTACTAGGACTTTTAATCGTCCAGCAATATCCAAATCACATAAAATAAAGAGAGGCAATTTGGCAAATCTTAAAACAGATGGTTTTGATTTTCAGTATTTATTTTGAATTTTCTTTGAGGGAAGAAAATAGAGAATAGACACAATTTCACACCAAAAGATTCCATTCAAAGGTCAAAGTGCCCTTGACGTGCATTAAAACCCACAGCACTAACGGAGTTACAACATAAATCGTCACCAACAGCAGCACTTCTGAGCTTCCCCTCCCAACACGCAGACTCCTCAGGGGTCAAAACTACTTTTCCTGCCTCACTTCCCAATCAGTGCCCTCTCCGATGGACATCACATCGTGCTCAGCTGCTCCACACATCTGGCCAGCTCTGGAGCAAGCTGGAGAGCGCGTGTTACCCAGCTCTGAAAACAGCATCACCTCCCAGCTCTGTCCCCTGGGCCTTCTGGAAGATGAGAAGCAGATGGCAGTTTCTGGAGGACCCTTGAAGGACACTCGTGGCACTCTCCAGAGACATAGGATGCTAAGCACCTGGCCATGCAGAAGCCAAGATGAAGGTGACAGAAGTGTTCAGGAGTCAGGTGAACAGCAGAACCCAGAGGCTCCATTGGGCATCCCCAGCTCATAGTAACCAGCTGGATCCCTGGGCTGCTTCTCCTCCATTCCCATCATCTGTGTAAGAAGAAGGCTCAAAAAATCTCAAGTGGATTCTCAGACTGAGAAGTCTCGAGTCACTTCAGGCTTCCAGAGCGAAAATAAATAAAAATCAATGCCTTGAGCAATTATCACCATGTCTGTAATTCACCTAAACCTCAGCTACAGGAAATGCTGTGTGAACAGCAGAACACGGGCTGTCGAAGCTTGCCAGCAGGGAGAAGTTACACCAGTGTTTCATACCCAGGGCCACCACTCTCCCTTCCCCGAGAGCCACCAAGAGAAGTCACCAGCAAGCACTTGTGTCTCATTGGTTCCACTTCATGGGCAAAGAAATGAAAATGCCTTTAACTCACCCTCCTGGTATAGTAACAGCAGCTGTGGGACACTCCAGAGCAACCTGCAAGCTGGGTCACCCTGAACCCCAAGGGTTGGTCGTGTGGGACATGGAAACCTGTACCCACATATAGGGGAAAAAGTGGCATTGGCTTGCAGATTCACTGACAGGTAAGGGGGTATCTGCACCAGGTGTTAGACACCCCCCATAAAAAAGTTGTCCCTCAACCATTCAGCCTATTATGGAGCAAAGCTTCTCACAAACTTCCATTCATTTGGTTCTGGATCTGATAGCTGGTTGATTGCAGTGTTACACACGTTTTGAAGCCTGACACAACTCTGTTCCAATTACTCTGCAACACAAGGAGTACCCCTGCAGAACTCCAGCCACCTCAAAGCTAATCTAACTCAGAAGCTCCTGGTGCCTACCTCTGAGGTGTGCACAGTCATCCTGCAGCACCCACACACCTGCCCTGTGCTCTTACTCCCAAACTAGTCAGTACCCTTTACTACCAAAAGTACAACAAAAAGGCAATTTACAAAAGCACTGATTCTAGAGAAGCAAATTCCACTTTGGGAACCTGGCAAACACATGTGAGGCAGATTACAAGGCAATCATGTCTGGAGAAAACACCAAGCTGATCTCCAGCATGGCTGTGGAGTAACTACTCCCTTTTGGACTGCAGATATTCATCAGATCAGTAATATGTGCATCAGCCAACATTACACAATCTAAGCTCAGGCAGCCAGGAACTTGGGCACATCAGATATCAATACATCTCTGCACACCTCCTGCATCTGTGTCTCAGGAGACTTTAAAACCAGTAGGACACGGAGGAAATCCACACGGCTCATACGTCATGCAACGTGATCACACTAAACCCAACAGGCAAAAACTCCAACAGAAAAACACGTGCCAAGGAATAATCCACTTCTTTTGCTTTGGGTTATTCCACCACTCCTGCCCAGAGGAGGACAGAACCAAAACTCCTTCCTGTAATATTTACCAGACTTAAGATTTACCATTTGGGTTGAAACCTCTTCTAACCACCACAAGAGTATGTGAACTTCAGCAGTAGTGTTGCCAAGATACAAGGAAGAAAATCTCAAGATATTACGGTAACACACTATTTAAAGGCAAATAGTACAGCAGAGCTGAGCTGGGGATCTGACAAATTGCCACTGCACATTCTGCTGCTACAGCAAAACAAATCCCTACCTGCATTAGCCATTTCCCATTACTTACAAAGTGGGTTTTCATATCCATTTTACAACAAAGGAGTTTAGAGGACTATGATGTTCTGAAGTGGTCTTCACCACGGCTTGGCATCTAGTCAAAATGGCAACGAACTGACTACACCAAAAAAATGCATACAGCTGGTAATTTGTGGCACACACCGAGCCAAACCCCAACGAGAACACAGATACTGAACTGATAAATCATAAGGATGATGTACAAGAACACAGGGAAAGGCTGGAAACAATTTCCCCTTGTGGAACCAAGGAGACGTTGCCTCAGCAAAGCACTGCCCTGGGAGTCAAGGAAAGCTGAGAGTTAAACATTTCCACATTTCAACCCACAACTTCCTAACTCCATTACCTTTTTATTAATTGCATTTGAGACTTCACTAAACTCGAGCTTGGGCTATTTTTAAAACCTATCTGACTCAACTTATTGTTGCTCAGAACAAAGATTAAACTTCTAATTTAGCTGCAGATAATTACAAGGCTGCAGGTCAGCCCCCCAGTGTAATGTGGTAGGGTCTTCCAGTCAACCTGAGAGAAAGAGTCCTTAAAAAAAACAACACAACAACATCTCAGCAGAGACAGGGGGCAGACAGGGGCCATCTCACCCAGTGAAGAATTGCTCTGCTTTTCTGCTAGCTGAGGAGTTTAACGACTTTTTAAGTGGGGACAGATTTTGTGGCTATTCCCCCTGGGTAGTGACAGCAGGGCTCTCACCAAAGAGCATTTACATTCCCAGCAACGGATCTCACCTGAAATTTCCACTCCCGGTAACAACCTCCCCCTCCAGTTCTCAGCGTTCCCATCCAGCCCCTGATATTTCTCTATTGATCTCAGTGTTGTAACTCAATCTTTCAATTACTCAGCCCCTTGATGTCTTCCTTCTGATTTCTTTTTTTTTTGCTTTTCCCTAGTGATCATTTTCCTTCCAACTTCCTGATCCTTTACCCTTATTTTATAAAACTGTTTCTTTACACTCCCTCATCCCAGGCTCAGATATTTAATGAGAAAGGTCTCCCTTTCTCACCCAAACTGCAGGAAAAAAAAAGATGCCAAGATAAAGAAGGATAAGGGTGTCTTTTGTCCTATTGACATGTGGCATAATTCCCATTAATGTTAATCTTAAAGAGAGGGGCCAGTGGAGACTACTTGAATCACATTATCTAAAGAACTTGTCTGTATAGTTTAAACTCTTCCTTCTTCAACTCCAGGCCATTGTGCCTCCTACTACCAACAATGGGAATGATAAAAACCACCACCTTCATTACACTCTTACCATCAGGAATTTAAAAGAATATTTATGCAACAATCACATTCCTCAGTCATTATCTGCCCGAAGAGACAGTTTCAGCTCTTCAACAGCTACTGAAGTCAGTGGGAGCTGCAGGTGCTCTGCTTCCCAGAAAGATATCAGGCATTTAGAAGTAACTTTAAAGTATTTTAAAATTAATTATTCAGGTGTCCGAATGACAGTAACACAGGTTTTAAAATTACCCAAGAGGTCCCTTTTGTGGAATATGAATCCTGTTCTTTCCAGTCTCACTTTCAGTTTGGGTTCCTGGTTTCTTTCAGGTCTCATCACTGAGCATTTCCTTCAAGAGATTCAGTTGCTCTGTCAAGGTTATCTTGAAATTTGATCTCAGGTCAATTTACTGTTTCCTCTAAATACACAGTGAAAATAATAAGCACATCACTTCGCACGATACCCCAGTGTCACACAACACCTAATGCCACTCATCATCTGCAGACACCTTCATTTAGTTACTCCCTTCTCTTCTCTGCTGGTCTAAATCTGCAGACTTGAATGTGCAAACAGAGACTAGGACAAACACCTAAGCATCTAAGCAGTCAACAAACACAAGAAGGGCCACCAAGATTTGCTAACAGCACTGAACAAACACCTGATGTTATGATGCTGCTGCAGTAAGGCACGAAGATCAAATTCCTCTTGAAATATGAAGGGATAGAGACAAGGCAGAACAAACTTGCTTGAAATCTCAAAGAATTTAAGTAAACAGGCTAATCGGGCCAGCTAAAAGGCTGGTGAGAAGAGAATTATTTGGGGAAGAAAACCACACTGCAAGACAGTCTCTCTGGTGTCCAGCTCCAAGCTTCTGCTGTCACACAGCCAAGCTATTTCTATTTTCAGTGGGCCGTGCCTAGCGATGGGTATCACAAGTTATTAAAGCAAATTCCTGCATTCAGATGCACACAGAGCTACAGTGTCAGCACACACAGATGCACCCTGGGCACCACAGCAGCTCCACAACTTCCACTTTTTGTTTGTCTAACAGTCGTGTCTCTATTTTCAAGCCCACATCATCTGTTGAGCTTTACTCCAGCTAGTCTCGTATTATCTGTCCAACATGTAAATCTGCTGTAGCTGACATCTACCTACATCACACAAACGCAGTGGAACAATTGCTTAAAAATTATTTACACTAGGTGGATGGAATAATCTAACACAGAATTCAAAGCTCATTAAACAGCTCCTTGACAAATATTTGTCAGCATTTCTCATTTGTAATTAATTATATTGGGCTTTACCTGGTGATAATTTAGCATGGTCTGAAAACAAACTAATGCCTGCGTGCTGAACAGAAATCAGCTCAGCAAACGCAGGCTGAGGAGCTGTGCCAGTTTTCTCAAACAAGAATCCCCATTTAAATGCAAGTTCCCTCCCCTTCCCACCCCACACTGTTTCCACCCGTGCTTTATAAATATCTATGTCCCATTTCAGGCTTGTCAGATCAACTGCCCGAGATGAAGCTAAACAAACATCCGCAGAAAAAAAACCCTCATTACCTTAGTCAGTGTTCAGAAAACCTGAAACCAACTGCTTGCTCCATAGGGATGGTCAGAGCTGACTCAGGAAACATCAAGTACTTCCAGGCTTTAAGCTATCTTAACATTCAGGTCAGATTTCATTTCTCATCACAGTAAACCAGCTTCACCACGGCACGTCAACAGCCATGTCACGTCGGTCTCCTGCCTGGAGTCCTACACACCAGGGGGTAGGAGGGAGACAAACATCTCAGGGAAATCTCACCTCACCAGAGAGCTCTCCAGAAACCTCCTCGCCAGCACTGCCAGAGCACATCATGGAGAAAGTCACTCCAACGGATTGATTTATCACATCTTTCCCTGACAAACTGGTGTCTAAAAATCCCCACCTGGGTTTGGTGAACTTCATGCTGGTGTTGTTGCCAGCAAACTGAACAGCAGCTCAGCACAAGCTGCACCAAGCTGGAGAGGGCAGGCAGCTCAACGAGACACCGGTCACACTGACACAGGGACCGGGGGGCAGCACTCTGCTCAAAGATTTGGGGTGTCAGAGAAGTGATGTGTGGGTAACTGCTCTGGAGTGAAGCATGGAGCTTGCTGCTGCTGCCAGTCCCAGCAAGGCTATTCATGGTGAATCAGATCGAATGGTAGGACCACATCTCAGGCTGCCTAACAACAGAGCAAGAGCTGGTTTCTGAAGGTCAGAGCTCCAGGATGCTCCCCAGTGTAGGGGACGGGCCTACACTGCACATCAGCACAGAAGAGAAGGATCTGGCCACATCTGCAATCACACTGGATTTGTTCAACTGCCACGCCAAGTAAAAAAAGAAAAAAGAAAAATCAACAGTGAGAACCCATTGTCTTTGTTTAACTCCCTCTTCCCCTCCATTCCCCACACAAACATTAGAGAGATCAAGGTATGGGCTGCCATAAACCCAGAGACAGATAACTAAAAGCAGATGGGCTCTATTTCTACACCAAACAATTTACACTTGAGAAGCACAAGAAGGCTACTGATATTTGGACAGAAAAGCAGCTCCAAGAGTGGGAGCTGATTAAAAAGACAGTTTTGCTTCAAGGGATGGGAACTTTTATCACTGTAACGGACACAGATGACTCCTACCGAAGCTATCAGCAGCCCTGAGACTGTGTGCTCTTCTTGTGCAGCACGTGTTGTCCCCTTGCCATCTCTGAGTTTCACACAGCCTGCTATTTTGCACAATTTGGGTTTTTTATAGTCACCCCAACCAAAACAGCAAGCAAAATGAAGCTATATGGAAAGTCTTCTTCTCATTTTTTACTTTACACATAAGATCCTGGGGTAACACCTCACATCACCCAATTCACACACCTACTACTGCAAAGATGTCTTCAAAAGCTGGGAGCTCAGCCTTGTCCCTCCACAGGGGCTATCCCCTCCTGCAGGAGGCACCTCCTGCCAGCTTCCCTTCCTCTCCCTTGGGCTTTAGAGCTTCCAGCACCACACTCTGCATTTAGGTTCTCCCATGTTTTCACATCAAGCACACAAAACTGTCTCTGCACACTTCCAGCTCTGCTAAGTCTGGGAAAAGGCTGAAGTTCAAGCACAAAGTCACAAGTCTGGGTCAGTCTGTCACATGCTGGATACAAGTGTCTTCTAGAACCTTGAGAGAAACCTCCATGGCTTCCAGTGAGCTGAGGGCAGACCCTGAGCATTAAATGTATAAATACCAGGGCACCTCTCCATGGCACTCAAGGCTTCTTGTTTCAGCTGAAGCACATTAGCACCCAAACATCTCACCAAAGCTGAGATATCTCGCTCCACCAGCCACTCACAACCTCCTCACCAACACTAACATCACAGTAAAAACTTCAGGCTGCCATACACAACGTGCACAGTAATTGCTGCCACGTTGGGCTTGTGCCTTAGACACCTTCAGCTCCCTCTGATCCTCAGAAACAACTTTCTCAACATACATACAAAGCTGCAGGAAAAAGCACCTAACAACGTTTTCATGACATTATTTCTCAACGCAGCATGAAATCGTTAGGTCAAAATGTGCCACCTATCACATGAACATTAAAAGTATGTCAAGTCTCAGTGTGCAAGCTATTGTTTTATCTGAATGTGATATTAGCTGGCAGAACTGGGTAATGTTTCTACGTTCCTTTTTAGTGAAACAAGATTACAACAAGAAAAAAGTAGTAGCCACTCTTGGTTTCCCAAAGAGAAAAAAAAAAGCACAGCAATTATTTTCATTTCAAGTGGAAAATAAACAAA
Source organism: Ceyx cyanopectus (assembly GCA_013401355.1). Classification (NCBI taxonomy): domain Eukaryota; kingdom Metazoa; phylum Chordata; class Aves; order Coraciiformes; family Alcedinidae; genus Ceyx; species Ceyx cyanopectus. Next base: position 35,298 of record VYZU01024017.1, on the reverse strand, counting down.
TAAGAAATAAACCAGAATAAAGACATTTTCTAAAACACCCTACCGAGTTCTAACCAGAAAACTTGCTCTTTGCTTCCCCTCCAAAAAGAACACCAGCCAACTTCTCGAGTCCGTATTCCCATAAAACCCCTAATGACACAAACCAAGGCTTTGTCTGAGAAAAAAACAGGATTTTAACCAAAACAGAAGCACGCAAATCTTACTCTTGCTGACGAACATGTATTCACACTCCTCCTCCCTCTGGTTTGAGCAGGCCACTTGTGGATGGGCTCACCAGGTGAGAAATGGTGGTAAAATTGAGTTTCCTCATTACCTCAGCACTCATTATTGCTTACACCAGTGTAACACCAACCATGTGGAGATTTGTTGGAGGGAGCAAATCCTCCCTTCAGTTACACCTGAGTAAATTCTCTTGGAGATGTTAGTCTGGATGGATACAGGTGTAACCAAGGGCAAAATCTATTTACACACACACACACAAAAAACCCAAACACCTAAAAAAAAAAAGGGAGGGGGAAACAAACAACCCAAAACGCCACTAAGTATTCTCAGCTAAATATTTAACCAGCTGAAGAGCTACACAGATACATTTTTTTTTCTGTTAAACAATCAGCTTCATCTCCGCATTTATTTTGACAGTTCATAATCATTCCAGTCATGACTCCAGCACACATAAAACCCAAATAAACCCGCTTTTCGCCAAGGCAAACTTCTCCGAAGCAGAACTTAGAAACAACAAAGCCTTTCAAACAAACGGGCCGGAGCTCCCCTTGCACGGCCACATCCCCAGGTCGGGCTGACAGGAGTTCCACGGCCGTGGACGGGTGGTACACGGAGAGGCCCGAGGGAGGTGACTCCCGGGAGGGCATCCCCCCCCTCACAGGGGAATCCGGGCGTCGCCTCCCTCCCTCCGCCCGCCCCGGCTTCCACCGCGGGGCCCACTCGTGACAGGCCGGCAGGGAGCGCGGCAGGGAGCGCGGCAGGGCGGGCGCCCCCCACCCAGCAGCGACGATCGGCGAGACCGAGAGCAGAAACAACCCCCCCCCTCCCCCCCCCCCCCCCCCCCAAC